>JAJIBD010003452.1:0-112654 GCA_021461705.1 Cryptotis parvus | reverse complement strand
TTTTTAATTTTTTTTTATTTTTACAATTACAAAGATATACAATTAAAAAGTTCATATTTGGGTTTTGGTCATACAGTGTAGCAGCACCCATCCCGCCACCAGTGCCCATCTCCCACCACCAACGTCCCCGGTTCCCTCCCTCCCCCAGCCCTCCTCCATGGCAGGTTCTTTATTTCTTTCCATTTCTCTATCTTTCTCTTTTCCTTCCTCTCTCAGACTATGGATTATAGAACATACATTAAAGGGTTGTCATGTGTATCCTTTTGCCTCTATTTAATGCTCAGTTCTAGGTTGGCATTAGTACCCTCACAATTGTTAGCACACTGTTCCATTTTCTGTCTTACCCAGCCTCCTGATTCCCACACGTTTGTGATAATTTCCACCTTTGACAGGACCTCCTGATGTATGTTTCACTTGACCTTGGATATTGGTATCATAATATGTACCTATATATTTATGTTATGCAGATAAATGCAGTCATTCTGTAACTGTCTCTCTCCTTCTGGCTAATTTCGCTCAACATAATCTTCTCCATGTCCATCCATTTGTAGGCAAATTTTATAACTTCATTTTTCCTAACAGCTGCATAGTATTCCATTGTGTAGATGTACCAAAGCTTTTTTATCCAGTCATCTATTTTCGGCACTCGGGTTGCTTCCAGATTCTGGCTATTGTGAATAATGCTGCTATGAACATAAAAAGTAGGGGATGGTGTTTCCGCTGCGTATTTTTGGCTTCCCAGAGTAGATTCCCAGGAGTGGTATGGCTGGGTCAAATGGGAGTTCAATTTCTAGTCTTTGGAGGAATGTCCATATTGTTTTCCAGAAAGGCTGTACCAGCCAGCATTCCCACCAACAATGGATGAGTGTCCCCTTTCCCCCACACCCACGCCCAGCACTTGTTGTTCTTGTTCTTTTGAATATGTGCCAGTCTCTGTGGTGTAAAGTGGTATCTCATTGTTGTTTTGATTTGCATCTCTCTGATGATTAGTGATGATGAGCATTTTTTCATGTTTTTTGGCCATTCGAATTTCTTCCTTGCTGAAGTTTCTGTTCATTTCTTCTCCCCCATTTTTTGATGGGGTTGTTTGTTTTCTTCTTGTAAAGTTCTACCAGTGCCGGATATATCCTGGATATTAACCCCTTATCAGATGAGTATTGGGTGAATATTCTTTCCCATTCTGTGGACTGCTTTTGTATCTTAGTCACTGTTTCTTTTGAGGTGCAGAAGCTTTTTTTAGTTTCATGTAGTCCCATATATTTATCTTTTCTTCTAGTTGCTTTGTTAGAGATGTTTCATCTTTGAAGATGCCTTTAGCTTCAATGTCATGGAGGGTTTGGAAAAGCCTTTCCTAAGGTAGAAAAGGGGGTTTCCGAGATGGCTTGTTTCTGTACCAAAGTCTAATACTAGTACCAGTCAAATATTTCTCCAAGCCTTTCTCCTTGGCTACTTCACGGTAGTTTTGTATTTTAGTTGACTTTGAGTATATCAGGGAGCCATGCTTGCTTGCTTGGAGATAAACAGCATTTCTCTCTGGTCTTATTACTTAGGGATCCCTCGTGGCCAGGTAAATATGCTGGTAAGATCTAGCTAGTCCCACGGTGATTGTGGTAGCATGAGAGAATATTTATACCAGCTAGTACAGAATACATGGTCAGATAAACTGCCACATGTAGACTACCCCTTATCTATGAAGTGATTTGCAGGCGGCAATTTAGAGCAGATGCAGAAGCTCTTAGAGGAGTCCTGCAACAAATACCCTCCTATCTTGGAACCATTCTTCTAATTCAGTAGGATGCCTGTGCCTCTGGAGCCTGTGTTTGTTAGACCTCTAATACCTTTGCACAATTGATTTCCTCTTGGGAGGTCATGTCAGCAGCAATTAGAACGCAATTGGAAATAATGTTTGGCTGTCATATTTCTAAAGAATAGAATTAATTTGTGCTTTGTTTCCCAGTCCCACCTGTTGAAAAGTTACTTCCTGCTGAGTTTTGATAAGTGATAGGCCCACATGGTATGTGGTAGACCCTGGTGTCTGCAGGTGACATTGCGGGGGAGTTGACTAAATGTTCTGAAAGATCTTTGGTAAATTCATCTGTAGAAAGTCTCGTAGATTTAGATTAATCAAAAAAAGCAAAGTGAAATCAAACATCTTTGGAAAGAAATAAAATGAAACTTGACTAGTATTATGAGAGAGCAAAATGCCACATCCCTCATCTGAATCTCCTTGGCTTATTTTTTTTCTCTCTGGAATTTAAGAAACTCCATGTTTGCTGCAGGTTCCACAAGTTATGTATCAGTGTGACATATTGAATTGTGAAACACACACTGCATTTGTCTTTGATTTTTTTTTTTTTGTGTGTGTGTGTGTGTGCTGATGTGTGTATATGTGAGATCTTACACCCTTTGCTTTTGTTTTGGAAGAGTTGGGACCTGTTCTCAGAGATCTTTGCTTCTTCAAGAACTGATTGGAAAGGGCAGATAAAGAGCAGCAGCGGGCCGGAGGCGACAGTCCACCGGGTAGGGCGTTTCTGCCGCGGCCGGCCCATGCCAGCCTGGGTTCGATCTCCGCATCCCATATGATCCCCTGAGCACCACCAGTAGTAATTCCTGAGTGCAGAGCCAGGAATAACGCTTGAGCATCACCAGGTATGACCCAAAGAAAAAAAATATGAGCAGCAGTGGGGCTGGCTGGGCAGGGAAGGTCCTCTAGCTCCAGAGGGCTGTGTTTGGGGAGAGTGCCCTGTAGACTCTGTTCCTCACCCTGACTACATTCTCACACCTCCTGTACCCCACATCCCTGCATCCCTGCTGATTCAAGGGCTCTGGGGCTCTTTTTTTGATTTCAGAAAAGTAATCAGAAAAATTTATTTTTCAACATCCAACCATTTCTTCATCTGAAACCCACATTCCTCTTTTTTTTAAAATAAAAACTGAATCACCATGAGATAAACAGTTACAAAGTTGTTTATAAATGGGTTTCAATCATACAGTGTTCCAAATCTGTCCCTTCACCATTGTGCATGTCCCGCCACCAATGTGCCCAGTTTCCCTGCCTCCCTCTATGGCGGCACTCCCCAGTGCTTTCTCTCTGTCTTTCTCTCCTTTGGGGCCTTATGATTTGCAATATAGATACTTAAAGCTTATCAGGAGTATCCCTTTACCTACTTTCAACATTCAGTTCCTGTCCAAAATGATCATATTGAATTATTGTTGTAGTCTGGTCCCTTCTCTAGTCTAACTGCCTTTTACTCCCCACACACTCTTTTATTTAAAAATTTTTATTATACCACCGTGAGATATACAGTTACAAAAGTGTTCATATTTGGGTTAGTCATACAGTGTTCCAGCACCCAAACCTCCACCAGTGTTCATTTCCGGGGGGTTCTTTGCCCAGTAACACAAGCCCCGGCTTTGCTCCAGTGATTCCCTTTTCTCTGTTATACCCTCTCAATGCCAGGTTCTTGCTGGGCTACTGATATCTTCCAGAGCTGATTAGCTGCAGTTGTGGGATGAGCCAAGCTGGGGAAGAGGATCACTGTTGATAAGGGATAAAGGATATCTTGCTCCTTAGGAAAGAAAAAACGCTGTGCTTGCTGCGGAGTGCTGGCGTTCTCCCTGGCAAACAAACTAAAAGAAACAGCATGTTGTTTATGGTACTTTAAAGCAAGCACTCACCCGGGAGGGATGAGAGACTGGCCATAGTCGTCCTGCTCTCACACACTTCTCTAAAGAAGAGTAATTCACAAAGTAAATGGAAGAAGGGGTGTAGTAACACACCTGGGAGGCAAAAGGCATTTCCTCTGGTTTTATTTTTATGCAGGGAAGCATTTTTGAACCACCGGGCAGTTCTCAGTGACTATTTTGGATCTGTGCTCAGGGATCATTCCTGAAGTTCTCAGGGGACCATATAAAGTGCTGAGGATTGAACTGGAGTTGGCTGCATGCAAAGGCAAGAACCTCTTAATTTTCTCTCTTCATCCACAGAGAGAAGGCATTTATATTTATTTATTGAAATATGTTTATTTTGTTATGCCACCATGAGATAGACAGTTACACAGCTGTTCATGACTGGGTTTCAGTTCCAGCACCCAGCTCTCCACCAGTGCACCCTTCCCTAAAGAAGTTATTTTTAATGAGAGCAAACTGGTCAGTGATTTTTGGCTACCTGGTTCCTTTTCCAATGCCAGTAACCTAAAGATACATATCTATGAATTGCTTCACTCAGTGCTAGGCAGTGAATTTGTGTCTAAATTGCTAAGGCTCTAAGATTGGTAAGATGAGGTCAGATAAAAATGAATAGGGATCTTTAATCATCAGGGAGATACAAATCAAAACAACAATGAGGTACCATCTCACACCACAGAGACTGGCACACATCCAAAACAGCACAGAACAACCGGTGCTGGCATGGATGTGGGGAAAAAGGGACTCTGATCCACTGTTGGTGGGAGTGCCGACCGGTCCAGCCCTTTTGGAAAACAATATGGGCATTCCTCCGAAAACGAGATATTGAGCTCCCATTTGATCCAGCAATAGCACTCCTGGGAATATACCTGAGAGACCAAAAAACACATAGCAGAAGCACTATCTGTACTTCTTTTATTCATCTCTGCGCTATTCACAATAGCTAGAATCTGGAAACAACCTAAATGCCCAAGGACAGAGGACTGCCTAAAGAAACTGTGGTACATCTACACTATGGAATACTATGCAGCTGTCAGAAAAGACGAAATCATGAAATTTACCTGCAAATGGATGAAATGGATGGACATGGAGATTATCATGCTGAGTGAAATTAGTCAGAAGGAAAAGGACAGATATAGAATGACTGCATTCATTAATAGGATATAAATAGATGCCAGTGTTTTACTAAATGTGGGAAATGGTAATGGCAGACTAAAACTCACCATTGAATATATATAAAGAGACTTAAGTGATAAACTCTAAATATCTGCAGGGCTAGCCACAATGTGTAAAAAGAAGAGGGAGAGAGATGCAGAGAGAGAGAGAGAGAGAAGAGAGAGAAAGAGAGGAAATGGGGCTACCTGCTATTGAGGCAGCCTGGGGGTAGGCTGGAAGGGGTGGGGTACATTGGTGGTGGAAATGGGGCACTGGTGGAGGGATGGGTGCTGGAATACTATATTACCAAGAACCAATTATGACCACCTTTGTAATTGTATGTCTCACGGTGGTATAATAATAAAAAAATAAAAATATATAAAAATAAATAGGGAGCTGGGAAAGCTGAAAATTTTAGATTTCCATCTCAGTATCGTCCCCACTTTGCTGTGTGCTTTGGGGGAGCGCTGCTCAGCTTATCCACTCATTCCCTTCCCATGGTGTCAGCTGAAGGATTGGGGAAGAGTAGACACAAATAGACACAGAGATCTCTCTCATGTGCATGATATAGAGAGATGTTGTAGGGAAATAGCAAATGCCCAAAGGCAACAAAAACTGAAAGCCATCTTTTTTTTTTTTTTTTCTTTTTTGGGTCCACACCCGGCAATGCTCAGGGATTTTCTCCTGGCTCTGCACTCAGGAATTACTCCTGGCGGTGCTTGGGGGACCATATGGGATGCTGGGGATCGAACCCAAGCCGGCATGGGCGGCGGCCCCCGCAAGGCAAAAGCCCTACCCACTGGACTATCGCTCCGGTCCCTGAAAGCAGTCTTGAAGATTATTGGAGAGTAGGGAGAAATGCCATGACAGTGCTGGAGGGAAATAGATACTCTGAAGGAGGGTGTGGTGTTGCAGTGATTTATTCAAGAAGCCCAACAATTCACAGTAAATTGCTGTGCCAAAAATAAAAACAAAAAGAACAACAACTTGGGGCTGGAGTGATAATCCAGTGTGTAGGTTGTCTTGCATGCAACTACCCAGGTTCTATCCCTGGCCTCCCATATGGTTCTCCAAGCACCAACAGGAATAATTCCTGAGTACAGAGCCAGGAGTAATCCCTGAGCATTGCCGAGCATGACCCAACACCCCCACCAAAAAAAAATTAATGCCATAAATCTCTAAAACATAATATTAGGTTGTATGGTACAAGAATAACTTCTAATGCCTAAAAAAAGAATGTCGATGACTTAAATAATTTCTCTTATGTTTTGACTATTTTTATCCTTAGTTACATATATGACAAATACTCTATAGCGCACATTTAGAGAACATACAGAGCATCGTCAGCTAATGTCAAACTCTGGGTTTCTGGTAAATCTTTCTGCAGAGTTCAGAGCTGTGGCTGAAAGGCAAAGCAACCATGCACGTTTCTGAGGCCTGCGGATGTCATAAACCCCTTTTCACCAGACTTGTTGAATTCCCTAGGTATGAATAAAAGCTGTTCAGACCTCTTTGAAGTCTTTAATAGAAAAGTAACAGTCATCTCCTTTCTGCCATTGTTAGACCTCTGCTTCTGTTGGTACCCAAAGACCTATGGGAAATTCATTTATGAACATCTCCAGGAGAAAATTCCAAGTGTTGGAAATAACAATGTCAGTAAGGAGGGAAGGAAGAGAACAAATTTCAGTGGTATTCCGTAGATGGAAAATGGGAAAAGAACAGTTCATTCCTCCTTTGCCAGAACAAGCCATCTCTCCTCTGACCAGTATGGTTCATTCACAGCACAGGTATCATTTTCCTCACTCTAATTGCAGTTCTCTGGCTCTTTCTACCATGATTTCACTGGAGTGTTTGTGTGTGTGTGTGTGTGTGTGTGTGTGTGTGTGTGTGTGTGTTCCTCTCTGGTCTCAAAGTTCTTTCAGAAGTGCCCTCTGCTTTTCTTTATATCTCTAATGCTTACTTAGACTACTCTTTGCTCGTTGAAGATGGACAATCAATCTTTACTGAACAAATGCCTGAAAGCATAATGTGGAGAGAGAGAGAGAGAAAGAGGCTTCTAGAATGATGATCAAGTTTCTGTTAGGCCACTAATGGAAAAGTTTACTATTATTATGAATAATATAACTTGAAAAGTTCTTATCTAAAATCTGAGTAATTATTAGATCTGTTTTAGATTCATTTTTACTTGAATTCTTTTTAAAAATTAACTTGTATGCTTAGAAAGTTGTTAGGCTAAGAATGGTCTTTCTGTTAGTTAATATTTCTATAGTTATTAAGTAGTTACTATAAAATTTGTCATCCATTGTGTGTCATCTATGCAAATGAATTTAGGAGAGGGCTGCTGCCTCTGCTAAGTAGGCTGCATGTGTACGTAGCTGAAATTCATTCTTCTCATCCTGAAGAAACTGAAACACTCAGGGCTGGAGGATTGTACAGTGGGGAGGGGTGTTTGCCTTGCACACAGCTAACCTGGGTTAGATCCCTGGCAACACATATGGTACCCCAACCACTGCAATGAGTAATCCCTGTGCATCACCGGTATGACCGAGAAAGAAAAAAATAAATAAAACTTTCATTTGATTTACTGTGATATTTCAAAAGTTTACAATTTTACAAGTTTCCTTTCCAGTTCTGAGTGATCAATGTTCAATTATCATATAGAAATACTTGATCTATGTATTTCTTTTTTTTTGATCTATGTATTTCTTTTTTTATTTAGATATTTATTTTGGTTTGGGCACCACAACCAGTGGTACTGGAATACTAACTTATCCCTGTTTAATGCATGGTGGTGTGGGGGGGATTCTATAATGCTTGTGGTGGAACTCTGGACTTGCATGTGTGTAGAACATTGAGCTGTCTCTATAGGCTTACAGTAAAACTTTCAACAGTACTTTTAAAAAGTTGAGAGTGTGGAAAAAAGTCTATAAACTGAAAATAAATTCTGAAATCTAAATTAAAATCGAGTTGAAATTTGAATAATTTAAATTTGAATTGAAGCTCATTATTCTCTGAAGTTGACAGGAGCTTTCTGAAAACAAAATAGATGGTTTCCTTTTGCATTTACTTGGACAATTTGGCACAAAATGTTATATTTGGTATGAGGTATTTAAAATGTTTGTCTTGTTCATTTAGTTCAGCAGAATTTTACCAAAATAAGTTTTCATCTTAAGATCTATGCTGGGATCAATGCTAAAATAAATTTTCATTTTGCAGGGCTGGAGCGATAGCACAGCAGGTAGGCCATTTGCCTTGCATGTAGACAACCCAGGTTTGATTCTCCAGCATCCCAAATCCCTCCCCCACTCCAGCACTGCCAGGAGTAATTCCTGTGGCAGAGCCAGGTGTAACCCCTGAACCTCGCCAGGTGTGAGCCCCCCACCAAAAAAAAAAAGAAATTTTGATTTTAGCTTGCCTATTTTGACTTGAATTACATATTTTTTTTCTTTTTGGGTCACACCCAGTGATGCTCAGGGGTTACTCCTGGCTCTGCACTCAGGAATTACTCCTGATGGTGCTCGTGGGACCATATGGGATGCTGGGTATTGAACCCTGGCCGGCACAGGTCGGCCGCGTTCAAGGCAAACACCCTACCCGCTGGGCTATTGCCCGGCCCCTTGAATTACATATTTTAAAGGTATAGAGAGCTGAAATGATCATCTTGATCATTTAACTCAGATGCTTTTTGAAAAATGTCAATAAATACTGCTTTTTAGAATACTTTAATAAGTTCAGTAAGCAACAAATACTACCTCTTGTAGTATTTTTGTAAGTATTGCGATGTTAGTGTTTCCCTATTTTTCCCTTTGCCCCTTCCTGAGGCGTCATCGTTGACAGTCTGTGCTCTCATCATGCTTTACCTGTGCTTCTGTTATACCACCAATTCTGTGCCTCCATGGTTGTTGCAGTTGCCTAGGACAAAAGTTAGGAATACCTTGTAGAGATAGAATATAATATTTCCTCCCATTTTTTTATTGCGTACATACTCAGGAAATGCTTTGTAAAATATAACTCATTTAGTCAATCAAAACTCACACATCTGCCCAAAGTTCATTACATTGACTTACTTGGTCTTCAAAGACGGGATTCATTGTAATCCCTTATGGACTTTCGCCAGATTTATTTTTGGGTCTGGCCAATTAACTCCTTTGCTTGCTCTATCACCTCCAGGATAATATGGGAACTATTATTAGGACACCCATCCTGGGAGGCTTTTTATGGTCCATATTTCATATAAGAAGGATAGCATCACCTGAAAGATAGCCATTGCCTTAAAGCAAGAAAGAGCCCAGAGGACCTATGAAGAGGGTGAGGAGTGCAGGCCCATGCTGGCCTTGTGCAGAATGCGCACTGATGACACTATCAGCTAAATGGCCTGGAAGCATCTGCATCTCCAGAGTGTTTGGAACATGAAGGTACTTCAGCAATGTTGGTCTGTGAGTTGTAGGGAGTGTCTGCGAAACAGAGAGGGAAAGAAAGGGCACAGTGGAAGGACCCTGGAGACCAAAAGTAGGGCCTGACTTAAAGTATTTGAGGATAGCTCTATTAGCAAGAGAGATAGAAAATATTATGCACCAGTGACTGATAACTTACAGTGGAAATTTTTATGAAGATGAATTTTTTCTTAGAATTTCTCTCACACAGTTACACTAGCCTGAGGCACACAAATAAAGGTAAGACATTTCTAGCTTAGGAAACAATGCTCCAGTGTTTACTTATAGAAGATAGTGTTGGCGTCTGAACCTGTTACAGGTTTTTATTCATATTACATTTTGGCATCTTCTCACTTTATCAACTGTGAAAAGTGAAAGTTAATCATAACATAATTCCCTTATGAAATCAGTTTTGAGTTTTGATGAGAGGAAAACATATCTAAGACAAGGGCTCCTGAGAATCCATAACTTGTTTAGTGAAGTCTAGAGAATATAAGAGGTTATAGAGAAAAATAGAAGGTGGTGTTGGATATTTTCCATCAGAAGCTATATTAGGATAATTTTCTGGGTCCTATTAATAATCATGATTAAACTTCAGAGTAGAAATCATGACATTATATTTAAGACTAGCATAGAATGAAGAGCTAGAACACAGATAGAGGGATTATGCAGTGACAACAGTATCTAGATAGGGGCCAGAGCGATAGTCCAGCGGGTAGGGCATGGTTCAATCACCAGCATCCCATATGGTCCCCGGAGCAGTGCCAGGAGTAATTCCTGAGTGCTGAGCCAGGAGTAACCCTGAGCATTGCCGGGTATGACCCCAAAAAGAAAAAACAAGTGTCAAGATACTTCATGAATCTTGACCCATTTAAATAAATCAGTCAGGTTTCTTTTTACTCAGGGGCTTAAAACTTAATGCTTTATATTTGCCAGATGACTGCAGCCCAGGAGAGAAGTATCAGACCTGCTGACTCTCTCAGTTCACTGGAATCCAATGACTGAAGACAGAGAAATAACCTGATTACTATGCAGCTCTTATAAAGGGATGTATTTATTTTCTATGAAAGAATAATAAAAAAGGAATAAGTTAAGGAGTAAATCATTTTCATAAATGCAATGGGAAGAAAATGTAGGCATAGCAGAAAGATGGGGTACACAGAGCTGTTAATACTAGTCAGGAAGTTTGCAGTATAGAAGAGAACTTTTTAACTTTTTTTTTAAATTTTTTATTATACCACCGTGAAACATACAATTACAAAGGTGTTCATAATTGGTTCTTGGTAATACAGTATTCCAGCACCCATCCCTCCACCAGTGCCCCATTTTCACCACCAATGTACCCCTCCCCCTCCCGCCCCAGGCCGCCTTAATAGCAGGTACCCCAATTTCCTCTCTTTCTCTCTCTATCTCTCTCTGTGCTCTGCATCTCTCTCCCTCTTCTTTTACACATTGTGGCTAGCCCTGCAGATATTTAGAGTTTATCACTTAAGTCTCTTTGTGTATATTCAGTGGTGAGTTTTAATCTGCCATTACCATTTCCCCATATTTAGTAAAGCACTGGTATCTATTTATATCCTATTAATGAATGCAGTCATTCTATATCTGTCCTTTTCCTTCTGACTAATTTCACTCAGCATGATAGACTCCATGTCCATCCATTTGCAGGTAAATTTCATAGTTTCATCTTTTCTAACAGCAGCATAGTATTCCATAGTGTAGATGAACCACAGTTTCTTTAGCCAGTCCTCTGGAGAACTTTAACTTTTTGTGTTTAATTTTTTAATCAGATTAGTGATTAAGATGCCACATAAGAATTTTGAGTATGGCAGGGTTTGTAATGCCACTCACTGAATTTAAGAACTGTGGACCCAAGAAGAATGAGTACTAACGTAATAGGGAAGAGGCATTCCTAACTCTGAACATGGAGATGCCCTTGAAATTATGAAGATGATGAATGTTGTTAACTGTTGGAAAGACAGCCATTAGCTCTTTTTCACAAGTGTTTATAGAGTCATTTCCATTGATCAGGGATTGTGTTAGTCATAATGAGTTCAAATACATAAAAACTTGGCATCCAAATTTTAGAAACAGATTCTAGAGCAGAAGTTCCCCTGTTTATTTTTCCTGCAACCCCTTTAAAAAATTCGGGGCTGGGGCTATAGCCCAGCGGGTAGGACGTTTGCCTTGCTCACGGCCGGCCCATGCCCGCCCGGGTTCGATCCCCGGCATCCCATATGGTCCCCCGAGCACCACCAGCAGTGATTCCTGAGTGCAGAGCCAGGAGAAACTCCTGAGCATTGCCGGGTGTGACCCAAAAAAAAGCAAAAAAAAAAATCACTCTCCCCAAATGCACCATTGTTAAAAGAAAAGACACAAGAGTGTCCTTTAATTGCTGCCACCACCCACCTGATTATTCTAGTGCCCCCTAGACCGAACTCACCCCAGATTCCTGGTGAAAATTAGGAATCATATTATATAAAAGGGGAGCGATAGCCCAGAGGGTAGGGCGTTGCCTTGCGACGCGGCCTGTGCCCGGTTTCGATCCCGGCATCCCATATGGTCCCCCGAGCCCGCCGGAGTAATTCCTGGTGCAGAGCCAGGAGTAGCCCCTGAGCACGCGGTGTGACCCAAAAAGAAAAAATATTATATAAAAGGGGAAAGTGATTATTAGATTGGGGAAGCTCAAAATACAGAATGCAAAAATGAGCATCTAGCCATTTGTCTGATTTGACCAGAATTTACCTTTTTGCTCTTTTTTGATTGACAGATTTCCTTTTGTTTTTGGGTTAACCCCCAGTGATGCTCAGGGGTTGCTCCTGGCTCTGCACTAAGGAATTACTACTTTGGCACTCAGGGGACCATATAGGATGTTGGGGATTGAACCAGGGTCAGCGTTATGCAAGGCAAATGGGCTACCCACTGTACTATTGTTCTGGCACCACAGATCTCTTTCTTGTCTTTAGCATTCAGTAACAAATACCACTTTCTAGAAAGTAGCACAGGACTTAAAGAAGAACACATATATCATACAAAATTTGTTTAGCTCTTATCAGTTAAATATATGATTACCTAAAATTTACTTAGAAAAATAGGAAAGGTAAATAAGAACAAAGGTAATTTATTCTGCAGACCATATAAAATAAAGGATTATGGTTAGAAAAAGCACTTGGCTATGAACCATACTGTCTTTTATAGTTTTGTTTATTATATTTTTAAAGTAGAGATATAAATGAAGGGAATAAGTACTTTAAAAACTTTTATAAATTTATTGCTGATCAGTAAGAAGTATTCAAAACTACCTACAATAACATAATTTGCCTTTAACTGAGTCTTATTTCTACCTAGGTCAATTGATCTGAAACCAGGCCTCCAAAACAATTATTAGGTTACTCTCCTAGTAAACATCTTACATGAAAGAATGTTTTTCCTCTTATTTTTCTTATTGCTCTAAACTTGTTGTAGTCAAGCACTGCCCCCTATGTCTGAACTACTCTTATGGTGTCTCAACTCTTCTCTAAAAGGTGGCAAGGTGTAAACACAGAGAACTGTTTATCTCTGCTCTTCTAGCCATTCTGTGTCTTTACTAAGTGTAGCATTAATATTTGACACTTTGAATTTATTCTACTCTCAGGTAGAAATGATCGAATCTGGAGATGTTCCTTATCTCCTGTCATCCCCAGTCTTTATGACTGATATTTTTCTCATTCTGGGAAGGGTCTGGAATTCTGTCGCAATATTGAAAAAAAATTAGGGAAGTCAATCAAACTCAAACATAATTACTTTGACTGAGCACTTTAGAACTTCTTAAACAAGGTCTTCAAATATCTCCTCTGAGCAAAGGGCACAAAATTAAAGAATGAGTTTGCCTTCCTCCAGGAAGTAGAGCCCACCTTGATAAAGAGGTTGGCTTTCAGTTGTTTTCTAAAGAACAAAAGTCAAACAACAAAACCCAGCTATCTATGCTACACAGGCAGGCATGGACTTTATAGCTGGAAACATCAAACTTGGGTTCACTGTCTCTTAATTCAGTAACCACTGGGCTCTTCTCTCCCGGTCTGCTGAGCCACAGGAGGTTATGTCCCAACAAGGATTTTAGTACACCTTTACTGGCATCCACCAGCCCACTTTTCAGTGAAAGAAACTCATCTTGGTCCATGCAGCCAATTCCTTTCTTTCCAAAGTTGATTTAAAACCAGAATCATACAAATGTGCTGCAGCTGCTCTCCACCCCGCTCTGAAATTCTACCCTTTAAAATCATATGAGATAGGGGCCATAGTGGTTAGCACAGTGAGTAGGGCATTTGCCTTGCAAGCCACCAACCTGGGTTTGATTCTTGGCATACCATATGGTCCCTGAGCACAGCCTGAAGTAATTCCTTAGTGCAGATTCAGGAATAACCCCTGAGCATTGCTGGGTGTGACTCAAAAAGCAAGAAATAATAATAATAATAATAATAATAATAATAATAGTAATAATAATAATAATAATATAAAATCATATATTTTTCTTCTATTAGTGGCAATTTCAATTATCTTCAGATAAGGATTATCAAGTAATATTCAAGTTGTCTCCACTAGATGAATGTCCCTAACTGAAATTAATGAATTGGATTCTAGGACAGAGGCATTCTGTGGCATATATGGTCTGAGAACAGTGGATCACTTGTTTTTAATAACTTAAACTTGCATTATTTGTGGTTGGAAATGTGGTTCAAGTGATAGTTCTTTGCATGTGTGAGGCCCTGGGTTTGTTCCTTGTACCACATGGGTCCCCAGGTATGGCTCTGTGTAAACCGCACAAATAACCCTCTCCCAAATCATATTGAGTTGAGATATTATCCACTTGAAATACTTCAATAGTTTGAAAAAGTAATTTTTATATTAATGGAGCCAGTTATTTAGAGGCCATTTACAAGAACATCCTAGAAATTTTAAGCTCCCACTCATGTGTTCTCAGGAAATCACCTCCCTCAATATCTTATTAGGGTTATATTGGATGCCTCCAGCTGTCTCAGGCCTCTCTAAAAATTGGAGGTAAAATCATTGAAATGCTTTAGCAGAGAAGTATTACAAATTTTTGTTTTATGACTACAGTCAATAACTTAGTAGGTATTTTGTCTTAATGGCTTTTGATTTTCTGTGAAATTCCAGAGTATAAAGAATCTCAGGTGATAAAAATTTTCAACACTTTCTTATTGTCATAGCAACCAAATCAGTCTTTGCCACTCCAATTAATTAATCAATCGTGGTTCCTGATTTATGTTATTTGACAGCAACCATCTCTGAAGTCTATTGATTCTTTGGTTTTCTTTTAGCTAATAAGTGCCCCATGAAGGACAGTATTCCCAGGTATAATACACACTGACTTATCTGAAGCATTGAGTCTGTGATCTCATCCCAGAATAATTAGCCTGAGCAGCAACTAAAGCCATGTTTTCTTGTTATATGTTAAGAGCTAAGGAAAACACTAGTATACAATCCCCAGTTCTCTTATACTTTATTTCTATAGTGATCAGATATTTAAAACTCACATTGGGACATTTAGGTAGACAGAAAACTATTTTTCTTGATGCTTTCTTTTGGGGGTGGGGGGGTTCCTGAATTAATGCTCGGGCACTGATGGTCTCTGCTGGTCATTCTCAGCAAACTTGGCGTGCAGGTCAATGAGAGGGTCTGATGTTGTGGTGTTGCAAGACCCTTGCAGTGCCAGGGATTGCCTGGATCACTCAGGAACAACTCCCGAGGCTTTGACTTTTGGGGGTAATGCTTTGGGGAATGGGGAGGGCATCTCCATCCCACAGCCAGCAATTCTGGGAGACCAGATGGTTAAGGGATTGAACTGGATCCTTACATGTATTGCCATCATTCTTTGATGTTTTATTTACTATATTTCCAATGTTACCTAAATAAAACCATATATAATTGCACTTTTAGTTAAGAAACTTCAGTGGCTAAAATAAAAGAACTGCAGATTTGGGCTTCTATTCGGTTCTGTAGAAGTTTGGTATTTAAGTATGTTGTGGTACGTTTCCCAGGCATTCTTTGAGATGACACCAACAACTACAATTCAAAATCTAGCATTTGTCGGGGACACTGCCGGGTCCCTAACAGTGCCGGGAAGAGAGTTCCCTTCTACCTCCGGAGCTGGCGGAAATGGATGAAGACTCAGGAATCCGGTGAAATTTTAAAAGGCTTTATTTATCACAGGTTCAGGCATACAAATCAGCAATAGGAAAAACCCTGTACTTAGGATTCCGGGAAAACCCAGCCATGTGTAGGCCAAGATGGCGGCCACCAAGTGTAAAGGCCCTGTAAAGAGGAGACAAAGACAAGACTCCCAAGAAGGGTGTGAGCTCACAAAGAGAGAGCACAAAGTGAGAGCAGAGAGAGAGAGAGAGAGAGAGAGAGAGAGAGAGAGAGAGAGAGAGAGAGAGAGAAGAGAGAGAGAAGAGAGAGAGGGGGGAGGGAGAGGAAAGAGGAAGCAGGCTGGTTTTATACTCCTGCAATTCAGACCTCCCATTATTATGGGAAGCAGGAAGGGTCAAATGCCCTCAGGTAATTTCTCCCAGCACTTCACCTAGACCCTATTATATGCTAATGTTTTGAGCCAAGATCTGCCTGGAAATGCCTTTATAGGGTAGAGAAGGGGGGTTTCTGAGATGGCATGTCTCTGTACCAAAGACTATACTAATGCCAGTTAAATATTTCTCCAAGCCTTCACAAGAGTCTCGTCTACTTCACGGTAGTTTTGCATTTTAGTTGCCTTTGAGTTATCAGGGAGCCATGCTTGCTTGCTTGGAGGCAAACAGCATTTGTCTCTGGTCTAATTACTTAGAGATCCAACGTGGCCAGGCAAATATGCTGATAAGATCTAGCTAATCTCACGATGATTGTGGTAGCATAAGAGAATATTTATACCAGCCAGTTCAGAATACATGGTCAGATAAACTGCCACATTTAAACTACCCCCCTATGTACGGAGTGACCTGCAGGAGGCAATCCAGGGCAGATGCAGAGGCTCTTAGGAGTCCTACAACAAGCATTAATAGTCTTTAGCAACTATTAGTGTTACGACTTTATCATAATTTCATTTGTCCTCCATCTTTCTTTAGTTAACTGTTTCACTTTGTTTGGTCGCAGTCAACTTTTTAATGATGATGATCCATTGCTATGTAATTAGGGTATGTTTGCTATCACACAACAAGTCCCTCAATTTATGTATCTATGTAGAAATTAGCATTGACCAGATTTAATTGGTCCCAAAATATCACTTCAATTTTGATTCCATCCACCTATTCTCACTGCCACTTTTATGATGTACTGGAAAATTTTTTATGCATAAGTACTTTAAGCTCTAGTCTGAACTATGACATCATGAAGCTTATAGGAAAGAAATGTAAATCATTGGCCTACTTGAAAACTCAGTTTTTGAAGCATCTTTAATTCCCACAGGAAACATTCACTTCATCCCTTGACATCCTGTTATTCGTCTATTTTCTGAAGCGGGCACCAGTAATGTTTTCATTTGTCCCTGTCATGCACCAGTGTAGCCCAATGGCATCTGAGTGAACATAGTTGGAGCCACTGTAGGTCTGCCTCTTCTGTTTTCACAGTGTCTAAGTTACTAATAATCAGAAATACCTTATATTTGGGAGACATGATATGGATGGTGGTAGGGAAAATGATTCTTATCATGTAAGGCAGAAATCTTTGGTCAGACTCATACCTCGCACATAAATGGAGGAAGGGCAATGAGCCTGTTAAAATTGATTTTGTGTTTTTCTCATGAATCTTTTCAACCCATCAATCATGGTAGCATTCCTCCATCTGAGTTAACAATGCCAATGATACCCATTTCCTGTTGCTGCCTAGATGACGTTTCTGACAACTTCATGGGACACTTATTGGAAACCAAAGGACATTTGCCAAAGCAGTTCATGTCTTCTAGCTGGGGCTGGCCTAGAATTCTCTTGATAAAATCCCTAGTAAGAACCTCTGTCCCAATCCAAAGGATGATTTTGTACCTTTCAGGGGTAACTCATCTTGTCTTCCTGAGGTTTTGTAAGGCCATAATAAGCAGATGAAATGACACCACCTAGGGAGCACACACTTTAGGGCATAATTTTAGTGACAGTTATTCCCACACCCCACTCCTCAGCGTGTGACAGTAATGGAAATCTCATAGCCTGAATTATGGTATTTGAGACTTAACAGAGGTCTGTTCCTTTTGTCTGAAAGTCCTTGAATAACGCACAACTTTATAAAGAAACCATGCTGTATCACTGTATCACTGTCTTCCCGTTCATCATCGATTTGCTCAAGCAGGCACCAGTAACATCTCTATATGTCCTGTCTCATGCTAGTAGAGCCCAAGGGCAACTGCTTGCTCCAAGAACATAAAGAGCCTCAAACCATTCCATCAGGTCATGGGAATGAGGGGACATAACAATTATGAGGTCTATAATTGTTACTGGTACTTGGCATATCAAATGTGACACAGGTAGCTTGCCAGGCTCTGCCGTGCGGGTGGCAAACTCTTGTAGTCACCTCTAAATCCAGCATTTATTGATGAACCTCCGAAAAGAATATAAGGTAAGGGGCTGGAGTGATAGCACAGCTGGGAGGGCTTTCTCCTTGCATGCAGTCAACCTGGGTTCGATCCACGGCATCCCATATGGTCCCTGAGCACCGCCAGGAATAATTCCTGAGCGAAGAGTCAGGAGTAACCCCTGAGCATTGCTGGGTGTGACCCAAAAAGAAAAAAAAAACACAGAAAAAAAAGAATGTAAGGTTCAAAACCATGGGCGGAGCAATAGCACAGCAGGTAGGGCATTTGCCTTGCACACAGATGATCCGGTTCGATCCCCAGTATCCCATATGATCCCCATGCACTTCCAGGAGTAACCCCTTAGCATCGCCGGGTGTGACCAAAAAAATATGATTAAATCTTGCTATATGAGTGTAGATGTCTTTTAAAATAACTTTCTGGGGTTTGGAGCGATAGTCCAGCGGGTAGGGCATTTGCCTTATAAGCAGTCGACCCAGGTTCAATTCCCTGGCTTCCCATATGGTTCCCCAAGCACTGCCAAGAGTAATTCCTGAGTGCAGAGCCAGGAGTAGTCCTTGAGCATTGCTGGATATGACCCAAAAAGCAAGCAAGCAATTAATTAATTGACTGGTTAATTAACGTTCTGCTCTAGGACTGACAGCACAGACAGTGTAAGAAAGCACTTGCCTTATACACATGACCAAGCTGGGTTCAATCCTGGCACCACATAGAGACCTTGAGCTCTACCAGGAGTGATCCCTCGCTCAGAGGCAGATGTAATCCCTGAGCATAGCTTGTCATGGTTCAATCCTCCTCCTTCTTGCCAACCCCACCCCCTCCACTCCCCCAAAACACCAAAGAACTTTTTTATTCATTCCCTTTAGTTTTTAGGGCCACACCCACCCAGCATAAGGTTTATTTCTGACTCAATGTTAAGGATCAAACCCGATGGTTGATCCTGCCAGTAGCATATGCTTGTCTCAAAGATTAAACCATGCATGTCTAAGTATGCATGGCGGTACAGTGAAAGAAACCATGCAAGAATTGGAAAACTTTGGTGGAGGAAAATGATTTTTAAATATTGACAATTATGTGAGTAAGATAAAGATCTACATACTTTTCTGTTCCCCTAATCTTTCCCCAACAGGCTGAGTCAGATAGTCAGGCACCTGTTATAGAAAAAAAGAATGCAACCCTCTTTTATCTAAAACTCTACTATGAATAACGTTGTGAATCATGGTGTCTTAATAAAAATAAATAAATAAATAAATAAATAAATAAAAAAAGAGAATGCAACCCAAGTAGTGGAATTCTGAGTGGCATCCAAGAGAAAGAGAAACTCTACAAAGTGGACACTGTTGTGAATGGACGTGGTGAAGTGTTTATGGCATTTGAGCTGTCTCTTCTGCATTTGAACTGTCTCTTCTTTTTTCTAACTAGAGTGTCAGTGAGTTCATCCCTAGGCATTCTGAAGAGGGAGAAATGAGGGGAAGGGATTACTGCTCCTTCTTCCACAGGGTAGAGGCCAAAGCACTGATTTGAGGTGGAGAGAGAGAGAGAGAGAGAGAGAGAGAGAGAGAGAGAGAGAGAGAGAGAGTGTTGGGGAGGTGACAGGAGAGGGGGACAATAATTTCTGATCTCCAACTGTCAAACTCAGCAGCAGGGTTTTCCCCCAAATCATAGCTGGTTTCTTTGTTATCCTGAGACCTTTCTAGCTAACTATTAAAACATTCACAATGGAAAGAATAGAGTAATTGCTGACATGACAAAAAGTCTGCAGGAGCTTATATTAAAGAAAGGAAAATTCCAGCAGGATGTACTGCCCTGTGGTGGATGGGTGGGGACCTTTCCCACTGACTTCTTTCTGCAGTTGAATTTTTACTTGGCTTTTCACCTCTGCCCTGAACTTCACTCTCCTTTCTGTTCTTTTCCCAATTGTGATGGACTAAGGATTTTGTCTTTTTCCCCTCTGGGCATAGTCCAGGTTTAGCATCTCTGGATACAAAATAAAAAAAAAAAAAAACTTGGCCATAAGCAAGTGCTGCTTAAGGGACTATGCTTTAAGATGCTGTTCAAGTTCTCCAGATTGGCTGTTGACTCTGGAATTCTATGCACCTCCTCCCCTCTTATCCATGCAGCTGCAAATGCATCCAGATGAGGGCATTTGGTTTAAAAGAACTGGCAGAATCTCCCAGGGAGTATTTCCTCTGCATTAATATTTCCCCAAAGCAAACTAAATAACTACTCCAAGGGAACTAACTCCTACCTTGAGCATCTGTTAGAGTTTAAATCACTTAGGAGCATCAGTCTCAAAATAGCCACCACTGTTTATATTTGTTTTGCCATCAAGTACTGTTTATTAAGCGCCCACAAATGTTATCCTGGGTTCTGTACCAAGTCACTTAAAAGAACCAGCTATTTCTCTTCGCAAAGAGATTGTTTAGAATTACTGCATGGTGTTATGATTCTTGGGCTTGCAGCTTGTTTGGCGTTTTGTTCTCTTCTTTCTCAGGTGAGCCTGGAATACAGGTTGACTTAAGAGCTTAACCTTTAATGTTTCTTGTTAAAGTGTCCATTTTAAGCTATCACTGAAAACCAAAAAGGAAGGTCTAAAGAGAGAAAGACTTTGAGCAGGAATTCTTTCTCTCAATGGAAGAAGTTGGGGGTTTCTTACTGTTTTGATCAGCGCACTATTCATAATCTTTCATAGATAATCGTTAGTTTCATTAGCTTTGCTTCCTCTAAGGTCAGCAGTGTTTCTCTTCCATGAACCTGCCATATCCTTCAGGATTGTAGCAGATATCCCAAGAAGTTTTGGTTGAAACACCTCCTTTTTTTTCAAATATCAATTAGTCATAGCATGCATACATTTTAATAGGTGCTTGAAGGATTTATTATTGTAAGATAAAAAGGACAAGGATCAAGATCTATACTATTCTATACTTAAAAATATATTATATTTTTAAAAACATATAAAATTATCCCACATTCCTTCTAATAATTGTGGGACTGTGACAGTTTAAAAGCTATACTGATACCTCAACTCTGATTTGGCTATTTTTTTTTTTTTTTTTTGCTTTTTTGGGTCACACCCGGCAATGCTCAGGGGCCACTCCTGGCTCTGCACTCAGGAATCACTCCTGGCGGGCGCGGGGGACCATATGGGATGCCGGGATCGAACCCAGGCCTGCATGAGCCGGCCGCATGCAAGGCAAATGCCCTACCCGCTGGGCTATCGCTCCGGCCCCTGATTTGGCTATTTTCAAACCTACTCTAAGTAACTATTTATACAGCTAACTGCAAACATACAGCACATTTTTCTCAATTTTAGGTGGTTGGAGCTTTTTAGTTGCCAAGCGATTATCTTTAAATTCCCATTATCATATTTACAATCTCAACTCCAAAGTGCCCTCAGGCTGTCTCCTCAAGCTGAAATTCCAAATGGACTTGTGAAGACTTGACACTCAGGAAATGGGGAGAGAAGGAAGAGTGTACAACCAGAAAAATATGTCCAAAAACCGCCTTAAGTTCCCAAAAGAAAGGAAAGTGGGTTTTCAATTCAAGGGGATTAATAGTGAAGGATTAAACAATGACTAGTTTCTTCTCCTAAGTGTTCAGGCACTGAGAGTTACTGAGAAATTAGTCAACTCCAAGTTCAGTTCAAGTGAGAAAGAACCACTTGTGGTTTACTATCCCCAGAATGTGGCCCAGTGGTCAGTAACATAAACCCCCAGTATTTGTTGGCTGAGAATAAAAGAAGAGAAGTAAACTGGAAGAAAAGAAAGGCATAAGAAAAAGAGACGGGAAAAGGAATAAGTAAAGGAATGAGAATAATATATATAGAACTGGACTTACAAACATTTGTTTTTGTTGGAAAAACACACAAACACACACAGAAAGAAATTAAGAAACCCATGCAACTCACATTCCTGGAAATCTGAAACCAGAATCCAGGTATGTCTTTGTAATTTATTTCCCACTTTTCTGCTTTTTTTGCATGCATTTTTAAATGTTTGGAAAAAAAATGTAAAACATACGTGTAAGTTAAAATGTCCTTGGAAGAAACATCACTCCTTAAATTGAGTTATTTAAGTTGAAGGAAGCCAAATAAGATTTTGAAAGGCCTCAGGAAGGTTATATTTCATAGAAAGGAAAAATTATGTTGAGAACATCTGTGGAAAATATCCTTCAAATCATTTCTCTGGTATTTCCTTACAACGTTTTAATTTCACAACAAAATAATATACTGGCAGTTAGTATCTCATATTCCCATCCAAACTGGACTTCTTAATCATTCATTTTTTGACAGGGGAACTGCTTTTGCTAATTTTTTTTTATTATTTCTACTATTTGCCTTCTCTCCCTTTCTCACTTTATCTGAACTGAGCTTGTTTTCAGCTCCCCATTTTGATTTTTCACATCTTTTCCTTTGACCTCCTTCTATTCTTGCTATTTTCCCATTTCCTTTTTACCAGGCACTTTTCTACTGGTTTATTTGCCGACTTTCCTCCTCCTGCTGGCATTACTCTGCCTCCCCTTTCTCTCTCTTCATTTTCCTTCAATTCCCCTTCCTCTTCCATTCTCCACTGAAAGGCTGGCTGTTTGGGGAGAGAACTGATAGTATTGAGTCATTTTTTTCACTGACCAATTTAATGGACCAAGACAGAGCTGTTAATGTCCTTTTTTTTCTTTTCCTGATGAATGTTTTCCCACAAAGTAAAATGCTGCTCGGGGCTACAGAGATAGTCCAGTGGAGAGGGCATTTGCCATGCATGTGGCTGACTTGGGTTTGATCCCTGGCATCCCATAGGGTCCCCGGAGCACCAACAGGAGTAATTCCTGAGTGAAGAACCAGGACTAATACCTGAGCATCACTAGGTGCGACCCAAAAAGACAAAAAATTATTACTGGATGACCTCCATAATGTTGGAAGGGAGCTGACTTGGGCTGGGCTGGACATTTGCAGGTGTGCCCTTCTGCTCACTCTCTTCCCACCGTCTTGACCACATAGTGTCTTTATGTATTTACTATAGAGGGTGTCTTTATCAAAAGGCCACAGATAAAGAGAAATCTTCATGTGGTAAGCTTTATTTTAAAGCTGTTTCATAATAAAATCCACCAATTTCATTGACTTGATATTGGGAATTTATATGATGATCCTCCCAGTTATGTTAAGTTGTAAAATATTATCCTCATTTTAATAGGGGTTTGTGTTCCTTTATAATTAATATTTACCCTTTACCTTTGCATTAGATTGTGATTGAGGTTTTGCTTTTTCAACTATAAGCTTTATCTATTTAGATTAGATCTCAAGGATGAAAGCATTGGGTTGTATGGTTAGTATATACTTCATCTTTTATGAAATTTTTATGGTTCCCCAAAGTACAGAAACTTTATTCTAGTCTTACCAGCAGTGGTATGAGTCACCCCACCCCTCTTTTTTTTTTTTTAGTATTGCTCTATGTTTCAGTTGATCCATCACTCCATGCCTTTTCACTACTTTCCAGAGCCCTGTTTCCATTCTTAATTATACCAAACAATGCATAAAAGATTCATGTCTTTTATCTCATGTCTTCTTTGAACTATTTTTATGATGTCTATATCATGCCAATTTACTCATATTTGCCATAGTCATGGCATTAGTTTCTTGGAGCTGCTGTAGCATGTTACCATAAAGTTGTTGTTTTAAAATAATAGAACAATTCTCTCTCATAGTCTGGAGGCCAACAGTTCAAATCCCATGTAGCACTTATATTTGGATCCATCCATAAGAGGTTAGACTTAATTTTTGAATCTAGCATAAGTTTTAGAGTCAGAGTTCCAGGGTATGTTTTCCCAGGCAAAAGTTCAGCGATACACTGTTTGTTGAAGTCTCTTTTCCTCCCATTAAGTAATTTTGACATCTGTATAAAAAAATTTATGAATATAGTTAATTACAGGAATTGCCGTACATTCCTGAGATAAACCCAGGCTTACATTAAAATGCCTCAACTAAATGTTTTTATTTAGTTCTAAAAATACTTAAAGAATGTATTTTTACTTGGTATTTTTGCCAAGTGATACTTGATTTTCACTTCTCTTTTTTTCTCTCTTTTTTCAATTGAGTCACCATGAGATACACAGTTATAAAGTTCATGATTGGGTTTTAGTCATGCAATGTTCCAACACCCATCCCACTACCAGTATACTTTTCCCACCACCAATGTCCCCAACCTCCTCAAGCCAGCCTGCCCCAGCCTGCTTATGGCAGATACTTTTTTTCTCTCATGCTATCTTTCCTTTTTGGGTATTATGGTTTGCAATATGAGTGCTGAAAGGTACCTCTTTACCTCCTTTCAGCACTCAGTTCTGGTCCAGAGTGATCATTTCCAACTCTCATTACCATGGTTGTTCCTTTTCTATCCTAACTGCCCACCCACCTGACTTGTGGCAAGCTTCCAACAGTGGGCCAGTTCTCCTGGCCTTGTTTCTACTGTTACTGGGTTTTAATCTCATTCTAGGTTTTTTAATCCACAAATGAATGCAATTATTCTATGTCTGCCCCTCTCCTGACGCATTTCACTCAGCATGACACTCTCCATGTCATTACTTCTCTTTTCTAACTATGTCTTGATTTTATTTGACATCAGGACATGGTGAGTCTCAAAAAAATGAATTGGTATATGGTTCCTCTTCATCTATTCCCTAACGTGTTTGCTAGGATTGGTATTTCTATGCATTTTTTTAAACTTCAGAGATAAACTCAAAGAGTATGGTGTACTGAGAGTAGATATTCATATGCTTTCTTCTACTTTTTACTTCTTTGGACTCATTCTAGAGTACTAGCTCAAATAGTTCACTGATGGAAATAAGCTGATAACGTGATTTCCCCATTTTTAGCCACAGTGAAATTTAGCTTTTTTATTGTCTTTTTTTTTTTGTGGATTTGGAAGAATGGTAAAACCTTTGAATAGTGATTTGTTCAACAATACACTGAAATAAGGTGGAATAAATATTTCTCAGCAAGGGTTTCATTTCCCACCAATCACAAGTTCTCCCCAAGAAAGAAGATTTGGTTCATGTTGGTTAAAGCAGCTTTAAAAAATCAACTCATCTAGATGTGAATTTGAATATGTTAACAATGAGCTTCCCCACAGGAAGCTTGTATCATTTTTCTGCTTAACTAATAGACTGTTTTAATTTCCTTGTTACCTACTCAGTGATACAGTACAGCCTTACCATGTCCTGCCTCTTACAATAGAAATGAAGAATCAACAATCACCTTGAATATATTTGTTTCCTTTGTAGAGTGTCTATGTGGTAAATTTACCCTTCTTTGGATTTCAGAGACATGTATGTCCATACATGCGCACACTATGTTCATCATAAATGCACTCAAAGGCCTATGATTATACTATTTTTCTTGTGTTTAATGGATTAAAGCAGCAACATTTATTGTAGGTTTTTAAGGTGGTTAGAAAAATAACTTCTTTCTCAGTTCTCACATGGTAATCTTGTTTGCCACTGATAACTAGAGCAGGTGAAGTAAATTCCCTGTGACATTTGATAAATAAGTTGCATGTACTCTGAGAAGTAACAAAGACCTGGAAGCCTTGTTCCCTAGTGAAATAAAATCAAGTGATTGTTCTCATAAACCATTTCTCCTTCTTAGGCTTCTGAGCAGGAGTCATTGCTACTGTGATGAGCCTGTCAACTTGCTCTCTTCTGAAAATAATGAAACTCTTGGAAATTTATAGTAATGGTCATGGTCATAATTTTTAACCAAGTGAAGAAGTGTAGGGTTTATAATCCAAAATGACTTAATTAATTTTCCATGGAAAGTATTGCTGGCATGTGACAACAAAGGCGTGCCTTTTCTTCAGTGATGAGAGCAGACAGGAGCTTTTTATCGGTTATTTCAGAGTGTGCTGTGAAATTTTAACTTCTCTGCTTCCTGTCTTCCTCAGTGACTAATGCAGATTGGGTTATGAACGGCTGCTGCTTACCTCAAAGTAGTGGCTACATGTGGAGCTTTTGTGTTTGTGGGGTGCACAGTAATTTTATGAAATGATTTAGACATTAAGAAAAGAAGAAAAAAAACTAAACGCCACTTGACTTTTTGCTAACAGAATCTCCAAAGTGGCAATAATAAGAAGAAAAGAATGCAGGACCTCTGCAGTGATACATAGATAACATTTATTTTTTCCAAATGACTTAAAATGCCAGCAATTATTTGCATTGTGACCTTTTGGATGGAAGTACTATGTCTCCACTCTTTAAGCAAAATCACTAGACAGCCCAAAATGTTGAATATGTATAATAATAAATTTGTTCTCTCTATGAAAAGCAGTTCTTTAAAGCATTATTGCTAATCGGGTATCACTAAAATGGAATTACAGGAAGAAAATTAAGTTTTATCCTTAAGTAAACCCAATGGTGACATAAACATCCCTCGGTTATAGCTCCAAAGGACTCGCTATAAAGAAAGAAGTAAGGGTAAGCAAATGACAAAACCAGATGTTGTTGGTTTGTGTTTGAAACTTGAGGCTTTAGTAATCTTGGTTTTCTTATTATAAGCTCTTTACTTCTTCTGGCGATGTATAATAGTATTAGGAGGAGACAGATTAGAACCTTACCTAATAGTTGGAGATCCAAGTTTCTTAAATTCTGAATATTACATCAGTTTGTGACTATCTGCTAGAATGGAGGGAAATTGACTTAGACCGATCATACAAAGATCATACCAAGACCGATCATACCAAATCAGCCGATCATACCAAGATCAGTTATGTTCAGAATTGCCTAGAATCAAAGAGCTCGGTTAAGACACACCCAAACATGCACATATTAGTCATTTAAACCCCCTGTGCTTGTTCTTGGCTTTTCCCCAGTTTTTTTTTTCTGGTGGTTGGTGGTGTAATGTGTTGAAGAGAGAAAAGTTTTCTTTTCTTAAATACATCACACACTGATAATGCTTGATAAATTCATTCTCAGCTCATGGTGAAGGCTTTTCTGTGGTCTGAGGGTCTTGTTCTACCCCAACTGTGTTTCATCCCTCCCTGCTGTGTGCAAGGTATCTAGAACAGACCATTGATCATTTTAAATTTCACGTACAGGAGGGATAGGCAGTCTGAAAGATAATGGAAATTTCAAAACGGAAAGCAAAGGAACACAGGGCAAGCAAGCCTCTCTTCTATCCAGAGAGGAGTCAGCCTCTCTTGAACCCTACTCTTGCATCCATGAAAAGCAGTACATGTCTGGAGAATCAAGGAAAGCCAAAGGTACAAAGAATAATAAACACCAGTTAGGAAAGACAGATGACAAAGTATTAACAGGAGACCAAGGGAACAGCAGTGGACTTTGTGAGACAGAACCAATGAGATACTGGTACAAGACTAGAGAGAAACAGGAATGAGATCAGAACAGGGGACGTTAGGGGACCTAACACTACCTTTTTAGAGCTGTTAAATGCATGCATCTTTCTTATTATCAGAGTTTTGTGTACTAATTTTACATATAAAATTCAATAAACCACTCACACACTGGTGTCTTACTAATAGTACATTAAACAATGAATCCACTTACAGGAGTTGGAGAGGTAGTGCAGCTGGCTGAGCTCATGCCTTGCATGCTAGAGTCCCGGACCGTGGTGAGAGGGAAGTGGAAGCACCGCTTGACCAATTGAGGCTTTTGTTTTTCATACTTAAGCTACACCCAGTGGTACGCAGGACTTACTTCTGGCTCTGCATTCAAGGATCACTCCTGGCAAGCATTGGGGAGCATATTACTCTTATTCCTAAGATTGAACCCAGGTCAGCTGTGTGTAAGACCAGGACCCTACCAGCTGTACTGTTGTTTGACCCTGGGGGCTTGTTTCCATTTCTCTTCTTTGTACACCAGTTTGTACACTTTAACAAGGGATAATAATTTTTTGCATTGTGAGTGCTATGAGTTTATAATGAGAATTGAACACAATCACCAATATGAGGCTTGTTATTAAACAGCAGCATAAATAATGACATAAAATTTTTTATTTGCTTTTCAAGATAAAAGGTTCTGTGCTCTTTAGAGGAAAGGCACTGCCTAAGTTTAAATTCACATCATGATATACTACACGGCTTATAATAAAAGTACTCTGTAGGCCTCAAATTGATGTATCTTCATTAATCTTTCTTAATTAGTATGATGCTGCCTCTTTACTGCACTCATGCACATTCAGAGACACATTGCTTAGATGTTTTATTTGAATAATTAAACAATCCTTGTCTTCAACCATAACCACAATGTTATCCCTTAAATGTAATTCTTCAAGTAGAGCCAGTGAAACTGTTCTTTTAGGTTGAAGAACAAATGACTCAGGGTAAAGACCAAAAAAAAAGAAAAAGAAAAGCCCACCAGGAACTGGCTTGTACATTCCTGTGTCTGGTGTACTGAGGGGACTGGGGTCAATGGGCTTCTCTGGCTTCTCAAAATTGTCCAGAAAATACTTTTGAAAGATCAGGGTTCCTGGGTGATGCTGTTCTTGCTGGATCTTAGCTTTCTCCAGGCTGCCTGTGGCACATGGGTTTTATCAACTTCTGCAGTCAGTCCGGTGAAACTCCCTGAGGGTAGGAAACTGGGGCATAAGGACAAAGTCCTGTCAGAATGACAGAGAACAGTTCCAACGGGGCAAG
The DNA here is from genome assembly GCA_021461705.1 of Cryptotis parvus. Lineage (NCBI taxonomy): Eukaryota > Metazoa > Chordata > Mammalia > Eulipotyphla > Soricidae > Cryptotis > Cryptotis parvus. Next base: position 84,176 of record JAJIBD010003452.1, on the reverse strand, counting down.
GGAAGGGCATGGTAAAGTGAAAAGGACTCTGCTGTCTTGTTTGCAGTGGGAAGAACTTTCCAGTGAATAAAACCCACCCATCGCTCTGCTGTCTGTGCCTTCTACATTCAGGCACTGCTCATGGCTCCTGCTGCTTTTTGGGGTGAGCTGTGGTCTTCAGCATGTTAAATGCACTGTTGCCAGGGATTGCTACAGAGGAGGCAGAAGACAAATGTGTGGGAGACATCTTGTTTCTGTGTAGATCCCGAGTAATGCCATAGACAAATCTTCCTGTCATTTCTCACCCTGACAGAACACATGGGCACTAGGTGGTATCAGTCAGAGTGTGTCTGAAAGAAAACATAAGGGAGAGGTGATTGTGTTGCCTGCATGAGGCCCAGGACTTTTTTTTTTTTTGCTTTTTTGGGTCACACCCAGCAATGCTCAGGGGTTACTCCTGGCTCTGCACTCAGGAATCACTCCTGGTGGTGCTCAGGCAACCATATGGGATGCCTGGGGATTGCACCCGGCCGGCATGGGCTGGCGGCGTGCAAGGCATATGCCCTACCCACTGGGCTATCACTCCGGCCCCAGGACTTCTGATTTAAAGATGCCTCCCACACCCTCATAATATGGCTGATTGTAGCCTGACATGGATTTATGCAAAAATGCGTATGCTCGGCCCTTCTAACTTGAAGGCTGTGTTTCTCAAAATGTGTGCCAAAACCTGGGTTATCTGGCTGAGTCTTTTAAGAGCTTCTCTTTATTGGGAAAACATTGAAAATACTAAGTCATCAAAACACCATAATCTGAGTTGCGGCATATCTTTTTTTTCCTCATATAATTTGCTGCGTTGCTTTTTTCTCGTCTGTGAAGCTTTGTCTGGGTTTTCCCTTGGGTAGTCTGTGGATTGCTTTCCTTCCCTCGCCAGCTTTCTGGGGAGTAGAACCAGCTGCTGTGATTCCATTGACCTCTTTTAAGTCTCTGTTTTATACGCCTTTAAAAAATCAGTGTAGCTGTACATCACGTATTTTCTATAGAAGGTTTTAGTTCCTTTAAAGTATTGAGTTGTTATAGGGAATTCATGAAGTTCACATTGATTAAGGCCATATCCTGGTTAACCATCTTTTTTTAAATCCATCCATATTCAAGAAAGATCAATACAAACATATCACACACACACACCCCATATAGTTGTATACTTCTGCTTCATGTAAATATTATATTCTCCTAACATTTAGTATAAATGTTTTAACATACTTTAATATTTAGCATTACTAGTGAAAAGTGTAACTTGAAAATGCTAAAAGCACGAACAGGAAAATAAAATGCTTTTGACTTAATTCTGCTTTATGAGACGTATTGAAAAGAGAGCATTGGCAAGAGAGACCAGGTAACAGTACATAAAAGGAATTAAACTGCCATTAGAGTTCCATTCCTGGTTATAAAGCGCTACATATATTTACAAAATATGCCACTTTAGTTTCTTGAATAGCTTATTTAAGTACAAAATAGTCTTGTTTAAGAGCCTACAAATAGTGTGAATATTGAAATAGTTTCTTTGGCTAGTTTTCCCTCTAGCTAAGTTAGGAAAAATTACTGAATGCAAATTGTTTCCCATAAAAAAAGTTATCAATTATTAGAAATATGATCTAAAAAAAAATCAAATATCCAGTTTGGAAAGAAGCCTGCTTATTACAAAAGTATGATGCCTGTATGATTTTTTTTTATGACTGATTACCCACATCTTAGTTGCTACAGACTATACAAAGCTTTGCACTTTGTAAAACAGAGAAATAGAGTCCAGAGAGCTAGTACATCTGGTGGAGCACTTTCCTTCCAGGGGGTCTGGGTTCAATCCCCAGTACTCCATAAGGTTCCCTGAGCTTGGCAAAAAATGATCCCTAAGTACAGAGCCAGGATTAAGTCCTGAGCACCACTGGTGTGGTCCCCAAAAACAAACGAAGCAGAGAAATTACAAAACATTATTTATTTCACTGATTCTGAAAAATTATTTGTAACTGCTCCCCCTTCCTTTATTTCTTAACAAAGCAAAACAAATGAAACTTTTGAGGGGGAGGAATATATGACAATTTTCCATGCTGACTGTTGCAAGTTTTCTGGGTATAAACTGATATCCGGATATCTACTGGGTAAAAAATAAAATACCACAGTATATTAAATTCTTCATGGCAAATCTTCAGTAATTGAAGGTTCTAATAAGTAACCTCTTGAATAGAATCTTTTCCATCACGTTAGTTTCCATTGTAATATTAATTGTATTTTTCATTCCATGATATTCATTTTCTGCATAACTCTATACTTAGAGCCATACCTGATTTTATCATTTTCTAAGTATAGTGTGAGGGTAAACATAAAATGTTCAAAAAAATGTATACTATTAGCTGCAGCCATAGGAATTGCCAATATTTGATCGCTTAGAACATCCTACAAAACCAGTTTGAAACCACCCACGAAATGCTTTTAGAACAAGGTGATGAGATATGAACTATTCTTTATTTTCCTTTTTGGGGTCACACCGGCAATGCTCAGGAGTTACTCCTGGCTCTGCACTCAAGAATTAATTACTCCTGGTGGTAGCTCCAAGGACCACATAGGATGCTGGGATTGAACCCAAGTCAGCCACTTGCAAGGCAAATGCCCTTCCCACTGTACTATCACTCTGGTCCTTGCCTTGATTACTTGATCACTTGAATCCCGTTATTCATCGATTTGCTGGAGCGGGCGCCAGTAACATTTCCATTGGACCCTATCATGTGCCAATGTAGCCCAATGGCATCTGGTTGATTTAGTAATATGAAGAGCTTCAAACCGTTCCTTCAGGGTCTTTACAGGGAAGTCTGACCATCTTGTAGGTGGGAGGCCACATGATCTTTTGACATCCCGTGGGATCCAGTCGGTAACGGCTCTAGTCCAGTGGTTGTCTCCAAATGGCATTACATGTCTAGCCCATCTGATTTTCGATGCCTTGGCAAACGAGACAGCATCACTGATTCTGGAATAGTGACGGAGGTCAGAACTCTGGATTCCTTCTCTCACTTGAGTGAGGCGTGATATTCCAAGCATAGCTCTTTTGATTCTTCTCTGGGAGACCCGAATAGCATTGTCATCCTGCCTTCGTAGGGCCCAGGTCTCTGAGGTGTATGTTACTGCAGGGAGAACGGTGGAATCGAAGAGATGTCCCTGGAGCCAGAGGTTCTTTGTCCTTTTAGCTATTTCTTCGATGCCTTTGAAGGCATTCCATGCCGCTCTCTTCCTCCTGCGCAGCTCAGGTTTTAGGTCATTCATCATGTTGATTTCTCGACCTAGGTACACATAACTGCTGCATTCAGAGATGTTTGTTCCATTGAGAGTGAATGGGGCCTCTGGAACTAGTTCATTTCTCATGAACATAGTTTTCTTCAGATTCAGCTGTAGACCTATCTTTCCACATTCTCGGTCAAAGTCAGTCAGCATTTGTGCTGCTTGGCTAATATTTGGTGTTATTAGAACGATGTCATTAGTGAAGCAGAGGTGGTGTATGTTGCCGACCATCTATCTTCACTCCCATTCCTTCACATTCTAATTGTCACATGATGTTCTCGAGGGTGGCACTGAAGAGTTTTGGTGAAATGGTATCACCCTGTCGAACCCCCTCTTTTGACATCAATGATCACTTCTTTATAGAATGGTGAGATCCTGGTGGTGAATCTGTAATACAGCTCACGAAGAATCTTGATGTATTGGGTTTGAACACCTTGTTTGGCTAGGGCTTCGATGACTGCTTCAGTCTCCACAGAATCAAAGACTTTCTGTAAATCAATGAACGTGAGACAGAGTGGCATCTTGTACTCCCTACAAACCTCAATGAGCTTGGTTACTGTGTGGATATGGTCGATTGTGCTGAATCCTTTTCAGAAGCCAGCTTGCTCGCATAATTGTCCTTCATCTAGTGTTCTGCCAATCCTGTTCAGGATGACTCGTGTAAACAGCTTGTAGATGACAGACAACAGGCAGATGGGGCGAAAGTTGCCGATGTTGTGAATATCTCCCTTCTTGAACAGTAGAACTGTCCTGCTGGTTTTCCATTGGGAGGGTACCTTGCATTCGGACAGGTAGCGTGTGAAGAGCCGAGCTAGTGTATTGATGAGTACCGATGGCAGATTCTTCAGGTGTTTGGGTCTGACTTTGTCTGGGCCTGGTGCTGTTCCCTTCTTTACCAATGAGATGGCATGTCGGATTTCAGAAGGGAGAACGTTGGGAATAACATATCCATCTTGTGGAATTTGGTATGTGGGCAGGTGGATGTGGCTATCAAAGAGATTTGAGTAGAAGTCCTGGATAATCTTCTCCATTGCCTTTCTGAAGATGTGATAGATCCATCAGGGCATAGGGAGGGCAGTCATCTTGGTCTTATAGTTGGCGAAGGACAGGCGGGCGGTGCGAATGCTTTTTCCGGCTTCTGCTGCATCTTCCAGTATTTCTGCTCTTCTGTTTTTGATGTCTTCTTTTATTGCTTCTCTGCACCGTTTAGCAAGCTTGGACATTAGCATTTGATCTCCTGAGGCTCACGCCTTGCCATGTTGGCGAATGAGCTCAAGAGTTTCTGAAGACAGGCGTTCTTTTGTGTGTCTCTCTCTCTCATCATTCTTTGCACAATCATGGAGGTGCTGAACCATTCGGTTGTATTCTTCATCGATGTCATCAATGGTAGTATATTCCCAAGTTGCTGCAATGGTGCCAAAGAGTTCCCAGTTGGTGGTCGTTCTGGGAGTTCTCTTCTTAAACTTTGCAGCCTTTTCTCCCCGTTTTGGGAAGTAGAATTTTGCACGAAGGAGACGGTGGTCCGATTCTGTTTGGAATTTGGGGACGACAGCAACATTGGTCAGACAAAACCGTCGATTGAAGATGATGTGGTCAATTTCATTGTGGAACTGTCCACCAGGAGATTCCCATGTCCAACATTTCGCTTCAGCCTTCTGGAACTCAGTTCCCATGTATGGTCTTGGTGGACATGATGAACTCAGATAGTCTCTCACCCTGTTCGTTCCATTCTAGGCCATGGGTCCCAATGTGGAGTTCTTCAGCCAATCTTCTCGGTCCTATCTTGGCATTAAAATCATCGACTATGATCTTGTAGAAGGTGTGATCTTTTTTATAGAACTCCTCCTGTTCCATGTAGAATTTTTCAATTTCATCTCCTTTGTATGTGAATGTTGGTGCGTAGACAATGAAGATAAAAATTGCTGGAGGTGGGTCACATCTCTTCAAGTATAATCGTCCTATCCGGTTTGTTAGGCATTCAAATGAATCAATGTTGACAGCCATGTTCGTGTTGACAAGGACACCAATGCCACCGACACCTCTTTCTCGCATGTTCTAAGGAACAGTTCTTCTCCGGTGTCAAATACAGCATGATGCAACTGACGCCTCCTCGTCTGTCAGACCAGTGATGTCGTACTTGATCTTTTGCACTTGCAGCATCAGATCCTCAATATATGCTTCCAATGCCAGCGTACATGCATTGAAAGTACAGACAGTCATTTTAGTCCTTCTTCGTTTGGGCAGTCTAGGATGGCCGTGAAATTTTATCAGGCACTACTTGTTCGCCTTTCTTACTGCTGCCGTATTAAGGGCTCTTTCGGGATCAGGAAAATAAACATTTTTGTTACTGGTTTTGGCATATCAAACACGCATCAGACAGCTTTCCAGGCTCTGCCGTGCAGGTGCTATACTCTCATTACTTTGTGGGGCTCTCTCAGAGGGGTGGGTAGAATATTCACAGCAATTTGGAGATAAATTGCGCGGCCGCACAGTGTCCGCGGCGCAATGGGGAAAGCTGGTTTCTGCTCTGCCGGGTGTATGTGTCTGTGGCTCAAGCATTCCTGGGCTTGAAATACTCTCCTCTGAAGGGCGGGTCTCTGCAGGGTGGGTCCTTGTAGGCTGGGTTTCTGACAAGCTGGGCTGGAGAATGGATTAATCTGTTGGGTGGAGATCTTATGAGCTGTGGAGTGTGGATGGTGAAGATCACTGCCAGAAAGGTGTCGGGGTTTCTTTGGGCTCTTCCTAGGCTCCATCAGAATAGTGGACTCGGGTTGGGAGTTGCTCTTGTGGTCCACGGAATGCAGGGGGTTCAACGGGGAAAGCTGGTTTCTGATCTTCACACTACACAGGTGCAGCAGTATAACGACCCACCACATACACGCATCAATTCCTCTTCCATTCTTCCCAGTAATATGTTTTTCTGCTGGTCAGCTCAGGGCTGTTTGCTTCCACTCAACCTTCACATTCCAACCACAGTGCATCAGTGACATGAACTGTAAGAGCAGAGTCCTCCTGCAGGCAAGTCAAATAGTCATAAAATGACTTTTGTCATGGTGCTGGGCTTTTATTTAATGAGAATCTGTTCAAAAGCTTTTCGTTGATTTCCCATGCCAGAGGAAGTAGAGAAGCTCTCAGCAGAGTTACAGGACACAATCTCATTTCAGACAGAAGATCCAGCAGGGACAGAGGTTAAGAAAAGGAGGTTCTCTAAAATTTAAAAAAAAATAAACCCTCCTATAAATAATACTAGAAAAAAATCATGGTGCTCTTATACCTTGAAAAAATGCTTTTCATATCAACATTTGCTTTCCATAATTCCCAAGACCTTACCCAGCTACATTTTGAGTATGTCATAAAAAATAATCATTGTAATTCAAGTTACTTATATCAGTAAATCTTTCTTTATTAATATGTCTGCAGAGCCTGGAAAGCTACCCATGTCCTATTTGATATGCCAAATACCAGTAACAATTATAGACCTCATTCCCATGACCTGAAGGAATGGTTTGAAGCTCTTATTGTTCCTGGAGTGAGCAGATGCCCTTGTGCTACACTAGTATGCCACAGGATATATGGAGATGTTACTGGTGCCCGCCTGAACAAATGGATGAACAACAGGAAGACAAGTGATACAAGTGAATCTGTCTGGCTCAGAATAGGTTTTATATTTCTCGGGTATTTTAATGCATTCAAATGTATTAAAATACATTTGTGTATTAAAATACATATGTGTTTAGTAGTTGTCATTGGGCTACATTGGCACGTGATAGGGTCCAATGGAAATGTTACTGGCGCCTGCTCAAGCAAATCGATGAATAACGGGATTCAAGTGATCAAGTGATGTGTTTAGTGCACAGTAAATGTAATGGGCATAAGATACAGTAAGGAACACCACTGGTTCAGAGGTTCGGCTTATTTATACAGGGGAGTAGGGGTTGGGGTCACATCAGCAGTATTGAAGGGATTCTCCTAGATCCATGCTCAGATAAACAGTGCCAGGAATTGAAAGAGGAATAGTCACATATAAGACAAAAGCCATAACCCTGATGCTATCTCTCCAGCCTGGCTCACCTTGTTATTTTGTAACTGGTAGATACAAAGAAAGAGATTCTGCTCTATAGACTGAGGTAAGGAGCTCAGCCCATGACGCTTAAAAACTGCAACCTAGAAATAAGGTTCCGTTTGTTTGCATCCGCATGGCTGAGGCAGTTTTAGGAGGTCTGACTGCATTGGCATAAGTTTTTCCCATCAGATGATTTTGAAGGCATCTGCTCACAGGGTCTTGCCAGCTCCAGTGGGCCAAGTTCTCCTCAAGAATTTTTTCTCTGTAAATATAATCCTATTAGAATTTTTCTCTTTAAAACGCAGAGCATCATTTGCTTTGACCTGAAATAAACTCATTAAGGAATTTATGATCTAGCTGTGCCATAAATAGTTTCTGATGCAAGACCAGTTTAAATATTTCTAATTGTTCTTGTTACATTGGGATCAAAAAATCAGAGTCCATCACCTTTCTGAATTTACGGTTCTTTTGTGAAGTTGAATAGCCAAAAATTCCAATCAAAAAGATTATAGCCTCATGACCAATCTGTGATTTTTCACATCTACAGCTTGAGTCCATAATAGGGATGATGACAACAGTCCTAAAGTGGTGCATTGTGTACAGAAAATAAAAGTCGAAATAGTGCAGCAATTGATAAACTTCTGGTTTAAGGCTTGATCTTACTTTTCATAATTACAGAATTTATTCAGGGTACAGATTCTCTCTTTTTTTTTTTTTTTTTTTGCTTTTTGGGTCACACCCGGCAATGCTCAGGGGTTACTCCTGGCTCTGCACTCAGAAATTACTCCTGGTGGTGCTCAGGGGACCGACCATATGAGATGCTGGAGATGGAACCTGGGCCGGCATGGGCTGGCTGCATGCAAGGCAAATGCCCTACCCGCTGGGCTATCGCTCTGGCTCAGATTCTTAAGTGTTGTTTCTGCCTTTTCAAATACACTCTACTAGTTGGTGAAGAAACGTGGAAATGTAAATCAGGAAAATGTCTTACAGACAAGTATTACAACTGAGAGTCTCATGCTACAGTCTTTAAAAATTTAAGGTCTGCACATAAAAGTATGTTTCTTTGAAAATATAGCTTCAAAAACATCATTTCTGTCCCAGTCAGACATTGGAGAAAGTCATTTCTATTAAAAAGCAAAAACAAACAGAAAACTTCTAGGGATCAGAGCAATAGTTTAGCCTTTAGGGGTTTGTTTGCCCTGTTCATAGCCCACCCAGGTTTGATTCATGCATTCCAGGCACTGCCATGAGGAATTCCTGAGTGTAGAAAGCCAGGAGTAATCCCTGAGCATTACTGGGTATGGTCCCAAACCAAAACTAACTACTCATTATATCTCACTATATCTATTCATCTATAATAACATATATATAAGTAATTACTCTCTATAATATATTATATATGTTCCTATAATATGTATTATATGTAAAAATACATATTATAGGAACATATATATGTGTTGAAGATATATATATATATATATATATATATATATATATAACTTCAATGCAATCACTAAATCCACTCTCTCAGACTGGCTCTGAGGTGGGCTCTTGCTGTCCCTCCTAGCAAGGAAGGAGGACTTCCACCACCAAGTATGTGCCTGCTGTGGCCAGAACCTAACTGCAACAGAATAATTTGGGAGTTTGGAAAATAGGATGGTGTCAAAAATTACAATGAAGAGAAGAGAAAGATGTCTGTGTCCTTCGACTAAGTGCAGAGGAAAGAAGAAAAGATTCAAATGAGATTAATCTCCTCTCCTCCCTCCCCCCTCTCCTCCCCTTCCCCCTCCTCCCCCTCTCCTCCCCTCCCTTCCTTTTCCTCCCCCTCTCTCCTCCCCCTCCCCTCCCTTCTCCTCTCCACTCCCTTCACCTCTCTCCTCACCTCTCTCTCCCCTCCCTCCCCTCCCTTCTCCTCTCCCCTCCTTCTCCCTCTCTCCCTCTCCCTTTACCTCTTCTCCCTCCTCTCCCTCCCCTCCTCTCCCCTCCTCTTCCTCCTCCTCTCCCCTCTCCTCCCCCTTCCCTCTCCTCCCCTCCTCTCCCCTCCCCTCCCTTCCTCTCCTCTCCCCTCCCTTCACCTCTCCTCCTCTTCCCTCCCCTCCCTATCCCCTCCTCTCCTCTCCTCCAGTCCCTCTCCCTTGCTCTGCTTTTTCCTTTTTTCCTCTTATCTCTATCCCTCCCTCCCTCCCTCTCATCCTCCCTCCCTCCCTCCCTCCCTTCCTCCCATCTTTCATCCCCTCCCTCCCTCTCACTTTGTCCTACCACTCCCATCTCCCACATTCTCTTTGCCTTCTCATTTCTTTCTTTCTCCCTTATTCTTTCCGTTTCTCACTTTTCAACCCCTCCAAGAGCTTTAGGGAAGGCAGAGGCGGTGAAGCACAGTGAGTGGGCCACATACTCTGCTAGTAAAGGAGTCTAGATGTTTCTATATTTCCTTCTCTTTCCTGTCATTTCCTACAGAATCAAGTTCCTCAGTTACTGACTCAGGTGGGAAGTGAGTGGGTGGGTGAACTTCCAACAGTGAAGTTCTCACTGTTGGAGAACTCTCAGTGCATTGCTAAAGATGCTTGTCCAAGCAATGGTGAGGGAAGGGAAATGTTTCTGCTCCCCAGGGATCCAGATCATACCAGGCCATGGGTGAGTGGAACCCTCCCTTTACTTTAGGGTAAAGAAAGCCTTCTAATTTCTTTTTAGAGCAGGAAGTATAATGAATCTGGTGAAAATTAGCAGTTTGATGACAATTCTTTTGAAGACTAAATCCTTGGTTAAACACGTCATCTTCAAAGAAATAAAAGATATAGCAAACCCAAGGAATTATTACTGTGAGAGAACACCAAATTAATAGCATAATTTCCTGGAGCAGGAGAGAATCCAGAGGTTATGGTGCCTTCCTTGCATGTGGGTGGCCTGGCTTCAATTCCAAGCACCGGGATGGTCCTCTGAGCTCAGAGCCAGGAGGCAGCTCTGAGGACCTCTGGGTGCATCCGCAAATCAACCAACTTGAAGAAGATGGTCATTTGTCTTGCAGAATGTGAAAGGGGGAAATACGCAAACTCACTGCATCTCCACTCTACGATCTTATAAAGGGTTGCCTCAGATTTGTGTATTGAAATGATTTGGGCCTAAATTTGTTTACTTAATAGTCTGTAGCTTATTAATTGACCTGGTGGGGAATCAGCTTTCTAATCAGCTTGACTTAAGGTCAAGGATTTTATTTCTCTGGGGGAGTAGTTTACCTTCTCCTTTCCAGAGTCATTGATCACACTCCTGATCTCTATTCAGTTGACTTGCTAAGTTCTATTATTTATTTTTTTGTGGCTAAGTTCTATTATTGACTAAGAAGGATTGGGTATAAATAAGGCAAACCATTACTAGAAAAAAAGTCACTGTGTGTAACTGGCAGATCTAAAAGAGAGTCAAGGTATCATAGTGAGTTTTTCTCTAGAGTGGGGCTGAGATTAGCATCCTGGCTTTGCCACTTTTTACTTCAATACTTTAGAAAAGATGTTTGCATTCTTGGCCAGAGAGTTAATTCATTGATTAGGGTGCTTGCCTTGCATGTAGGTGACCCAGGTTTGCTCCCTGACACCCTACGTGCCCACCGAGAGATCCCTAAGCACAGAGCCAGAAGTAATCTCTGAGCACTCCTGTGTGTGACCCAAAAGAACGAATATGTCCTTATTCTCTTAGATTTTTTAAATTTTAATCTTTTCTTCAATAGAAGGATCTTATCAGCCTCACAGAAACCCATATGGCTTATAAAATTGTTCACTGCAATGTCTGGGATATAATGAAATCCCTGTTTATCTTGGCCAACTCCCCTAGGCTTTTGCTTCTCCCCTTCCCCAATGCCCAGCACTTCTTCCCTCCTCATGGCTCTGCTTATGCAAGAGCCAATTCTGAACCCTGGGCCTCATCCATGGTCAGGCGACTTCTATCTCAAGCTAAAGAGCAGGTGTTGTGTTGGTGAGAGCAAGTTGTTCAATGAGTTCATTTATCTAATGCACCTTTGGACTAAATGGATCTGAGTGGGGTGAGTTTTGCAGCAGTATAAGAGGAAGCGCTCTCACAGACAGAGCTCCAAAGATAAATAGGCCTGTTCTCCTGGAGGGCGGAACACTGAGAGGCTAAAGCGCTATCTGGATCGCCGTATTTTTCCACTTTATCAGGGCCTTCCAGTTGGTTCTCTCCCTCCCTCCCATCATTTCCAAGTTTGCTCCTGTGTATAACTACTTTCCTCATCATCTCATTTGTAAATTTGTTCCTCCTCGGAGAGAACTGTAAGTCATAGGGACCATAAAGAAGACTCAGCATACAAATTATAAATAAGATCAATAAAAATATGATGGAATGATGCCTTTTAATTTTTCTTCTAAGATTATTGGCTCCTTTTTTTGGGTGAAGAGGAAAATGCAAATGTGATGTTAATTATGAAGATCCATCTGTTGTACTTAAAGTAAGTACCATAGGAAAACCCTAAATGGAAAGCTGCTCTGAGGGTTAAGCCCCCTCACTGAGGACCCGTCTTGGCGAGGCTGTTTTCCTTTACAATAAATTTTAAAGTCCTCTAAGGTAGCTGGTCTTCCTGCTGCTTTTCCGCTTTGAAGAGTCAGGTTGCTCTCACTGTCCCACTTTTTTAACTTGTTTTCCACTACAGCAAATGCCTGTGCTGAACTAAACATATCCTTAATGGACAACTGAGTGAGTACTTGGAAAAGAGTGTTTGGTAAATTACGAGAAGCATCTATTAGGTCATTACCACGCCCCTGAGTGCCTGTTCAGAATACTTGTCTCTCTTAGTACCCAACCCAGCTGGGATTTTAAAGAATGCTTTTAGCACATTTTTTTAAAATCAAAGTTTTGCCTTCAATAGGACAGAATGTTATGATAATTTGTTCTTTGCATTTTTATTTTGGTCTTTAGACTGCATCCATCCATGCTTGGGAAATATTCCCAGCTCTGCTTACGGGTCACTCTCAGCAGTACTGGGGATCATATAGTTTCAGGGATCGAATCTGGACTTCTCCAACAAATAAAACATGGGCTCAACTTATTGAACTATTTCTAGAGTTTTCCCATTAATTTAGAAGGTAAGGCCCTTCTAAAGCTAATGGATAATTAATCTGACTTTTTTCATTCTACTTCTAAAAAAAAACCTGTGAAACTTCAAAGGCTATTTTCAACATATCTACAAATTTTTGAGTATTTCGTTAATATCTAAGTATTGCTGAGTTCCCATATTCACACCCCACACTCGTTTCCATTATGTGAAGTCTTATCAGTAGCCTTTGAGGTTTGCACACTATCAAAGAACAGGTGTTAGTGGGAGACACTGAAGCAGTCAGCTGTTCGAAGAGGAGAAAGAGAGCAGCTCCTCAGGAATTGAGATGGGCCAGATATGGTAAGGAAAGAAGTCAGTAGAATGATAGCCCAAGTTTTCTTAAGAATAAAAACCAAGGAGCGATAGCACAGTGAGAGGGCATTTGCCTTGTACACAGCTGACGCGGGTTTGATCCGGCCCCATTTGGTCCCCTGAGCACCACCAGGAGTAATTCCTGAGTTAGTGATAGGAATAAACCCTGAGCATTGCTGAGAAACCAAGTCCTGCAGAGATGACAAAGTTGAATAACACTGGCTAGTTCATTAGCAATAGAGAAAATACGATATACTGTTTTCTGTGATTTAACTGTGCTTCGAAATGATCAACTTTTTCAATTTTTTTTCTTAAATTTAGACTTATTTCAGTCAACTTATCATGGAAAGTTAATTACTTGATAATTATTGAGAGAAGTTGGTTTTTGTTTTGTTTTGTTTTTGCTTTTTGGGTCACACCCGGCAATGCTCAGGGTTTACTACTGGCTGTGCACTCAGGGAATTACTCCCTGGCGTTGCTCAGGGAACCATATGGGATGCCGGGGATTGAACCCGGGCTGGCATAGGCTGACTGCATGCAAGGCAAACACCCTACCCGCTGGACTATCGCCCGGCCCCAAGAGAAGATTTTTTTTTTTTTTAGGAATTCCAAATTTAACAAATGAGAAAATTGAAGCAATGAATGAAGAAGAGAATAAAAATCTCTTATCACTCAAATACAAATTTTAATTGGGAAAATTGTACAAAACAGCATCCTTTGGGGGCTAAAAATGACGCTTCAGCCATATTTTCAGATAATTATGTATATTTTCTCTTATGATGTCACATTAAAATTTGACATGTAATGGTTTTTAAAAAGTTAAATGAAATGTGAGGATATGTACTCTTCATATTAATGTTTCTGTTTTTCACCTTATTGTTTTGGAAGGGAGGGCCATACCTGGCAAAGCTTAGAGGTTACTCCTGTCTCTGCACTCAGGAATTACTACTGGTGGTGCCCAGGGGACCATATGGGATGCCCAGGACTAAACTCAGGTTGGCCATGTGCAAGACAAATGTTGTCTCCATTGTACTGTTGCTCTGGCCCCAATTTAATGTGCTCTGTTACATTAAACTCTTTGTTTTATCAGGTATTTAGAATGCATTATTTGAATGGAAGATTCCTATGCATAATTTTTAACATCATACATGTGTCAGTTGGAAAATTGATACTGAGTTTTGTAGCTCTTCTAAATATTAGTGTATTTCACTTTATAATTTATTAAGCATTATATCATTCATGTAATGAATCCCTTCTCCAGAAAGATATTTAAGTATTAAGAAGACATCAAACATATTAAGATAATTTTTTTCCGAAGTTCTTATTTATGCTTGAAAGGTCAGATTTTATCATTGACAAAAAATATTATCAGTGCTGAGTTCATGCTTCTCATTTTAGAGAAAATATCTGCCAGATCCTCGAGTCAGAACAATAGTTTGTTATTTGTAGTGTCATGTAAAAATATTTTATGAAAAATGAACTTAGTTTAACTTGAAACTCAAAGTAATCAGCTATAAGTGCTTCACCTCAGGATAATGATCATCACATTTCTGTCTGTAATTTCCCATTTTGTCACATAGACTATTCAAGGTATGCACTCAAAAGTTGTTATTCAATTAATATATTTGACTTTTTTTCACCGAGTTGTTCTTTTTTTTCTTTTTTGGGTCACACCCGCAATGCTCAGGAGCTACTCCTGGCTCTTTGCTCAGGAATTACTCCTGGCAGTACTTGGGGGACCATATGGGATGCTGGGGTTTGAGCCTGGGTTGGCTGCATGCAAGGCAAATGCCCTACCTGCTGTGCTATCGCTTCAGCCTCTACCAGTTGTTCTTGAATGTCAGATGGTCAAGGATGAGGAATGGCATAAGTACAAGTTTCCATTCTAGGACACATAAGTTTGGTGTATGATGTAGAACATGGCAACTAGTTATTAACAGCATTTGGAAACGACTGATAGAGTCCATCTTATACTTCTTATCACAATAAAATATGTGTAATGATGCATGATAATGTCTGTTAACTAAACTCATTGTGGTAATCATTTAACAGGATAGATGTATCAAATCACTGTTATACATTATTAACAAATACATGGTCATACATCACTGATATATCTTTTGATATTCTTCAGTGACACTGACAATTTTCTTCAGTTCTAATTGTGTGATGGTGAAGGAAGCCTGTGTTCTTTAGTACATTTTGGTGTTACTGTATTTTTGCTACAATGCCTGCAGTTTGAGTCCTTACTGCTTTTACACACTCAATACCAATGTAGCATGGCAAAAATGGTCCAAAAGATTCTAGTGTTATTATGGTAGTGAATTTGGTCTTATAGAGCTCTTACCAAGTGCCCACAGACTACACTTTGAAAACCTCTGAAAATTACATAAATTGTAAAGTTTGTTTCTGTCAACCAGCAATTTGGGGTCATTTCTGTTCTTTCTAGAAATTTCCTTGGAATATGTTTTGAAAAATGGAATGACTATATTAAAATGGATATTTTTAAAAAAGGTTTTGAGGTATCTCACCAAATTATCCTTTAGAAATGTGTACTAATGGTGCCGGAGCGATAGCCCAGCGGGTAGGGTGTTTGCCTTGCGTGTGGCCGGGTTCGATCCCCAGCATCCCATATGGTCCCCTGAGCACTGCCAGGAGTAATTCCTGAGTGCAGAGCCAGGAGAAACCCCTGAGCAATGCTGGGTGTGACCCAAAAAGCAAAAGAGAAAAAAAGAAATGTGTACTAATGCTGAAAAATGTGATTGTGTGCTTTATTTTCAGTTGGCTTTTTGATAATAGGGTACAGTTTCAATGCTTGGAAAAGATAACACCAAAATTATGTTTGCAGATTTGACCATCACAAAATATGCAAAGAAGGGAATCACTTTGGAATCCCTTTAGAGAAATAGCGTGTTGACACACAAAGAAAGGCTATGGTGTTAGAATTCTGGCACCTTCTTGTATTTATTATATATATGGTTGTTATAGATACAAACACGCATATATATATATGTTATATATTACTGTATCACTTGTATCATTTGTCTTCCCGTTGGTCATCGATTTGCTTGAGCGGGCACCAGTAACATCTCCATACGTCCTGTCACATGCTAATGTAGCCCAAGGGCATCTGTTCGCCCCAGGAACATAAAGAGCCTCATATATACATATATATAAATATATATATATTCTTGAGTCATTTAAAGGCTCAGTTATTTTATCAGTAAAGTGTCTACTATAATGTGAAAGTCTCACAATTAGAGATTTCAAAGGACTCTCCAAAATAGGTATAGATTGCAAGGGAAACAGGAGCCAGAAATCAATGCATTGAAAGGAATAGGAAAAAATTAGTTTTGGATTGAAGGAGGCCCTTGGGGCTTGCCAGATTATTCAACCTCATGAATAAGAGACCACTTTACAGGGCAAATGTGGGCATAGCAATTTCTGTACTTTTTAAGATAAATAAGAATTTTATTGGCAATGTGATATGTTTGAGTAGCAATCAAAGGCTTCAAATTTCCATGAACTGAGGCCAGTTTGAACTCAGATTGAACTTCACCTGCCATTTCTGTTATCCTAACACCATGTTGAATTTTGGTAATAGTTATTTACGGTTGAAATCATGTTGACACATTATCTCTAGGGTCTTCTGCACAAATCCCTGACTTTTGAATAGAAATGCCAGTCCAAATAACTCCCCAACCTTGCCAAACGTCTCTGTTAACCTTTTTATGTTCCTTGATGTTAACTAAGCTAAGCATGTGTCAGTGTGATGGTCCATCAAAGGTCTACACATGTTGCATACTCCATATAAAACACACTGAAGACTAAATTGTGCACCCACATATATTATGCAAAGTTGTAAAATCCTCAATTTTAAGAAATGTCAGTTTTGTGGTATTTAAATTGTTAGGATATCTTCTTTTTTTAAATCTGTTCTTCTTATAAGATAGAGTTAAATTTGCTTCTTAGGGAAAGCTGTCATTTGTAGCAAAAGGGTTACTTACCAAACAAGTTGTTTCTGCTACTTAATTTTCAGAGCAGCATAGTAATTTAAGGCAAGGGAACTTACATTGCCACTTTCCTAATACTTCAGTTTTTCTAAACTTCAGTCACTACATAGAAATAGAGTGAAGTGGCTGGAGCAACAGTGCTGTAGATAGGGCATTTGCCTTGCATGCAGTCAACCTGGGCTCCATCCCCAGCATCCCATATGGTCACCCCATCCCACCACATCCCAGCACCACCAGGAGTAATTCCTGACTGTAGAGCCAGGACTAATCCCTGAGCATTGCTGGGTGTGTTGCCAAAAGCCAAAGAAATAAAAAGAAAAGGAAATTGAGTGCAAAAGAGTAGCATAAGAGGATATGTCAGTGATTAAATAGTATGAATGTGTTTTTGCAAATGTTTACCTTTCACCTGTGGGGGGGAAGAGAAAAGAATTTATGAATTTATGAAGAATTCTCTTCAGATAAAAGTCTTTAGTAACATGTTTTCTGTAATCACTAACATGATTATATTATATACTTTAGCGGTAGAAATTAGAATAAAACAGAAACATTGGGTTTATATTGATCAACTATTGGATGATAGATGAGCTGTTTGATAGGACAAGCATGTGTTGACTCTTAGTTAGATAATGTTAGTGAGGGATTGGATTCATATCAAGGACTCATTAAGATGCTAAATTTGAAATTTCTATAAACATGACAAAATGTAATCAATGATTGAGAAAAATATGATTAATTCAGTCTTAGGTTAACTAAGTCTTAGTTTTAGTTAACTAAGTCTTAGGCTTAGTCTAAGATTAACTCACGTTCATTGATTTAAAGAAAGCCTTTGATTCTGTGGAGACTGAAGTGGTCATCGAAGCCCTAGCCAAACAGGGTATTCAAACCCAATACATCAAGATCCTTCATTAGGCTATATTATGGATTCACCACCAGGATCTCACCATTCTACAAAGAAGTGATCATCAATGTCAAAAGACAGGGTGATACCATTTCACCAAAACTTTTCAGTGCCACCCTTGAGAACATCATGCGACAATTAGAATGGGAAGGAATGGGAGTGAAGATAGATGGTCAGAAACTAAACCACCTCCGCTTCGCTGATGACATCGTTCTAATAACACCTAACATTAGCCAAGCGGCACAAATGCCGGCTGACTTTGACCGAGATTGTGGAAAGATAGGTCTACAGCTGAATCTGAAGAAAACTATGTTCATGAGAAATGAACTAGTTCCTGAGGCCCCATTCACTCTCAATGGAACAAACATTTCTGAATGCAGCAGTTATGTGTACCTAGATCAAGAAGTCAACATGATGAACAACCTAAAACCTGAGCTGCACAGGAAGAAGAGAGCAGCATGGATTGCCTTCAGAGGCATCAAAGAAATAGCTAAAAGGACAAAGAACCACCGGCCCCGGGCACATCTCTTTGACTCCACTGTTCTCCCTGCATTAACATATGCCTCAGAGACCTGGGGCATTAGTATTAGTCTTTGGTACAGAGACATGCCAACTCAGAAACCCCCTACTCTACCCTATAAAGGAAATTCCAGGCAGATCCTGGCTCAAGACATTAGGTGAGGTTCTGGGAGAAATTACTTGAGGGCATTTGATCCTTCCTGCCAGGGGAAGTTACATTTAGCTTATAGCTTCTCCCAGCTCTGCTAGGAGGCCTTTTTTTTCCTTTTTGGGTCACACCCGGCAATACTCAGGGGCTACTCCTGGCTCTGCACTCAGGAATTACTCCCTGGCGGTGCTCGGGGACCATATGGGATGCCGGGATCGAACCCAGGCCGGCACCGGCCGGCGTGTGCAAGGCAAATGCCCTACCCGCTGGGCTATCGGCTCTGGCCCCCTGTCTGCTAGGAGGCTTTTAATTAGCTCTGGGTCCTTGTAAACAGCCCGATGGTCTCCTGAAGTTGCTACATTTCTGTAGAGCTATTTTCCTGTTTTCATCTCTAGATAGCCCAGCCCAGAATGGGCTGGGCTGGGGAGTTTGGGTGGATTTCTAGCTATAAAATAAGCTGCAAGAAGAAAGAAGCCCTCTCTTTTTTTCCCCCTTTTTGCCATTTCGGCTTCCCTTGGTGTCAGCCATCTTGGCCTACACCTGGCTGGGGCCTAGCTGGGAACCCAGAGTCTGGAGGTTTTCCCTACTCTTGGATTGTATATTGGAACCTGTGGTAGTAAAGCCCTTTTAAAACTGCATCGGATTCCTGAGTCTTCATCCATTCCCCACCGGCTTTGAAGGTAGAAGGGAACTTCGTTTCCCGGCACTCTCGGGGACCCTGGTGGTGCTCCTCGACATCTGGCATCCCTGGGTGGACACCTCTGCACACTGGATCCCACGGGATGTCAAAAGATCACGTGGCCGCCCACCTACAAGATGGTCAGACTTCTTCATCAAGACCCTGAATGAATGGTTGAGGCTCTTTGTATTCCTGAAGCAACCAGATGCCATTGGGCTACACTGGCACGTGATAGGGTCAAATGGAAATATTACTGGTGCCCGCTGGAGCAAATCGACGAATAACGGGATGTCAAGTGCTCAAGGGATCAGTCTTTGGTAATAGATTAAAGGTATGTGCCAGAAGTATTCATAGGCATCATTGTATAGATGTCAGAGTTGAACTTTTCTAAGAGGTAGAAACTTAAAGATTTACATCCAAACCTCTAAGTGTATGTACTACAATCCACAATATGTATGAGAAGGCAAAAAGAAAAGAGAGAGAGAGAGAGAGAGAGAAAGATAAAAAATCCCTGCCATAGAGGCAGGCTAGGGAGGGGGAGGGAGTCAGGGACATTGGTGGTGGGAAATGGGCACTGGTGGAGGGATGGGTGCTGTAACACTGTATGGACCGAGACCCCCAAACATGAACATTTTTGTAATTGTATATCTCCTGCTGGTATAATAAAATACTAAAAAAAGAAAAAAACAAAGATTTGCATCCAAGGCATAATGGCAATTATTCTTGTGATCAGTAACTGAGTAGTGAATCAGGATTTGAAGAGAAAAGTTTTAGGTTAAAACAAAAAGCATGTTCCCACCAATCTGAAGGAGCCTTAGGATAGGGAATAACTTTGACCATTGTCATAATTGATTACTTACACATTCACAAGTCCTGGTATAGCCAAGCATCTGATCTTGAATGAGTTACCTCTCTTTAGCTGAAAATATCTGGCTGCAGATGAGGGAAGAATAAGATATCAAGCAAGCAATAACCTCAGAAGAGATACTAATGGTTGCTTCAGTCCTAAAGAGCGTATGATTAGTCCACCCAGCACTTACTGCAGGTAGCATTTAAGGAAGTATTTAAATGAGTTTTTTAAATACATATGTAAATGAGTATTTAAGTAAGAGGGATGAGACCATTATGGAAATGAGGAAGTTGAAGGACTCAGCACAGGACAGTCTGAACCTGAGGGATTCGGATGATAGAATGCAAAGAAATAACAACTGAGAAGGTGGAGTTGGTGATGTCTGAGTGCAAGAAAGATGTAGTCTCCTATGATGCAAGTAAAGAAGCCAATTCAAGGAGATAGTGATCAGCAACTTCAACTACTTGGTTGAGCTTGAGAGTGTTGAGAATTAACCTTGATATTTAGCAATAAAAGAGAGTGAGCAGCTTTCAAGAGAGGTTTTTTAGTGAGGATGTAGAAGGAAAAAGAGTTTCCAAAGAGACTGGGAAAAAGGATATGGAAATGATGAACTTATACCATTCTTTTTTGAGACCCTTTGTCATAATGAGGACAGAGGTCATAATATATGCAAATGAAATCCAATATATTGTTTTGATAAAATTAAGGTTAACCATATGGAGCCTACTAAAATATATTTTAAATATGAGCCACATATAGTCTTAATAAAATATATGCAATATGAATATTAATCCAAGGAAAGCTGGAGTGACTATATTAATAGCAGGCAGGTATTTCCAGAGCAAAGAATGTTATAAGGGAATAAAATCATTGCCAAATGTTAGGAGACTTAATTCATGAGAACTACATGCGATATATAGTCATACCAAGGATTATTATTCAGCACTGAAAAAGAATGAATGGCTGATATGTGCTAAACAAATACTGTGCTTCATAATAACAGTGCTGAGTGAAAGAAGCCAGACAGAATTACATAGTGTAGGATTCTATTTATATGAAATTCTGGAGAATGCATACTAACCAGTAAGTAACCTGGCGGCCAGGCAATGGTTTCCTGAGAAGAGAAAAGTTGATAAGGATGACAGGGAGGCATTTCAAGGAACCTCAGCAAAACTTTGGGGGGTGGATATATCCATTACCTTGATTGCAGCCTTGGTTTCGAGTATATACACATGCCACTTGCCTGTTTTATCAGATTATACATTTTAAATCTTTGGAATTTATTGTCTGTCACTTATACCTAATAAATCTGTCTAAAACAATTTAAGAGGACAAAATAGAACTGTTGCTTCAGTAGTCAAAAATTGCTAAGATACTTTACACTATTACTTTTAAGAGTTCTGGGAAATATTCCAGGAATGTACGGTGCTCTCTTTCTCACTTCATATTAATTTATTGGAGACAAAAATGAGATATGAGAATAACAACAAGGAATCCAGATCTTGAAAATGGAACTTGGGCAGTAATGTTTTTCTGAACTTTTTTAAAATTTCCATCATTTAAAAGGGGATGCTATCATTCTATTTGTGTGAATGTTGCCTAGCACATAAACAAGTGATGAATTTTTTGTAGTTCCACCTGGTAATTTCTTTTTACTTCTGTGCCTGTACTTGACATTCACACAATGCGATTGCTTCCTTCACAGCTCACATAATTATTATCAGTGTGATGAGGCTGTGTTCCTGATGCTGTCATCGACAGCTTGTCTAGGCAGTCTGTCTGTTTTGAGCTACCTACTGTTTCTCATTTTCGCCACTCTCATTTATTTTAGCCAGTCTTAAAACTTTATTTTCCTAAATTATAAATTGACTTTTTCCCTAATTCTCATTGATTTTCCAAGTCTAAGATCAAAGTATTGAAGCCTTCCATTTAATTACCCACTTCCACATAATTTCTGTTATATTTTCATTTTAACATCTGAATTACATTAAGAAAACCAATAATTTTTCTTGGGGAGGAAATGGTATTTGGGTCACTCCAGTGGTGCTCAGAACTTAACTTGGCTCTGATCTCAGGAATAGCTCCTGGAGGTACACAGGGGGACCATTTTCAGATGCCTGGGCTCAAACCCTTGCCAGCAGCATGCAAGGAAAACGCATTCCCTGCTGTACTAGCTCTTCAGCCTTCCAAACAAATCATTCTATGTATGTAATTAGTACATGTGATTCTCCACTGCTAAAACTTTCCCTTACTTGGTTACTTCTTTTGTATCCTAATTGGATTTTCTGGCTTCTGTTTCTCCTACCTCTAATTCTGTTCTAGGCAGAATGCAGATAAGTGCCTGCATTAGAGACGGACTTGGGGTAGAGGGTGGGACATCGGTGTGTGGCAGGAGGGTAAGGGGGCACATTGGTGGTGGGAAATGTTCACTGGTGGAGGGATGAGTGTTGTGACATTGTGTGACTGAAACCCAGTCATGAATAATCTTATAACTGTATGGTATGGTGATTCAATAAAATAAATTGAAAACAACATGTCACAGGAGTGCATCAAGTCATTTACAACCCCTTCACTTTGGTAAAAGAATATGCTGACACGACTTTGTCTCATCTCTGTTCTCTTTCTCCGACTTGGTTCATTCTCTATTGACATTTTTTAAAAAGTCCTTTTTTCCAGATACTTTTCTTTGTTCCTGGGATCACTCTTTGCCACCTTCTAATTCTGATCTCTCATGTCTCATCTTACAGAACACTTCCCTGCCAAAACATTCTTTTCCCAGCCAGAGTTTTTTTTTAAATTTACTTATTATTTATTTTTTTGACAATTACAAAAATGTTCATGTATGGGTTTCAGCCATACAGTGTTCCAGCACCCATCCCTCCACCAGTGCCCACCTCCCACCACCAATGTCCCCCATACCCTCCCTCCTCTCCTAGCCTGCCTCCGTGGCAGGTTCTCTCTCTCTCTCTCTCTCTCTCTCTCTCTCTCTCTCTCTCTCTCTCTCTCTTTCCGTCTCTTACATGTTGTGGATTGTAATAGACTTTCGACAGTTATTGGCCTACTGTTCCTTTCTCTGTCTTACCTAACCTCTGCTCCCACACATTTGTGGTATCTCAGCCAGGGTTTGATGTGTCTCCTTTGTGGTCCTTGAAGCTCCCTTAGTTCTTCCTATCAAAGTTTTTATCAGGTCTTTGAATTTTCTATTAGCTGCCTGTTTCTTTCACTTTACTGTAAACTCCAGGAAATGAGGGGCCAGGAGTGTCTTAATCACCATTGTATCTTTAGAGTCGGACTAACATAGTTTCTGGTATTCCACAGGAGTTGAATGACAAATGAATTGTCTTGAAAAGCTATGGCATCATTAGCACTCATTTCACAGAAAAAATGAGGACTTTTCCCCAGCACTTATCATTGTTAGTTTTCTTTGTTTAATTTTGGATAGCTTTGGTTTTGGGGTCACAGAAGGAGATGTTCAGAATTACTCCTGGCTGAGCATCCAGACCATATGGCGTGCCTGGAATTGAACCTTGGTTGGCCATGTGCAAGGCAAACACCACACCTGCTATGCTATCTCTATAGCCCCTTATTCCCAGCCTTTATTAAAGATGCCCAAGTCAATAAAAGGAGGGTTACACATGAATTTACTAATAACTTTGTAAGTTTAATTTTTGAATAAATATCCTTTACTATTTGTGTCTTTAAAAAATAGAGCACATTACATAAATAAATAGACAAACAAATAAATAAAAATTTATTTTTTCTTTTAATTTTTATTATACCATGTGAGATATACAATTACAAGGATGTTCATAATTGCATCTCTGCCACACAGTATTCCAGAACCCATCCCTTCACCAGTGTCAAATTCCCACCACCATATCCCAAACACGCCCCACCCCCAAACCCTGCCTGCCCCTATTGCAGACACAATAAATAAAAAAATTTTAAAAATTGATCTCATTTAAGTTCACTAGGATGACTGATCTAGAAGAGCAGTCAGAGTCAGGAAGCAGACAGCGGTTATCAGAGGTGTGAAGCAGCAGGTATGGGGAGGGATTTTTACTAGGAACAAAGCTTCAGTTTGGCCTGATTAAAAAAATGTGATCATGCTTCCAAAATAATGTCACTGGGCTTCCTGCCATTCAACTTACACTTCAAGTTGGTTGAAACGACTGATGTTATGTATATTTTATGACATCAGAAGGACGTAAAAAATGTCAAATTAACTGCAAATGCTATTCTTTGGTTTTATATTCTAGCCAATTCATTTGGAAATTTTTTTGCTTTGGTTTGGTTTAGTTCTGGGACCACACATGGTTATGCTCAGAGCTTACTCCTGGTTCTGTGCTCAGCGATCATTCCTAGCGCTGCTCCAAGGATCTTCTGTGGTGTTGAGAATAAAGCCAGGTTAGCCGCATGCCAGGCAGGTACCCTATGCAATGTACTATCTCTCTGGCCCCTCACTTTGAAGTTTGACAGTGAGGATAATATGAAAAGTGGAAGACACAGAGACACCCACTGGGAAAAAACAAGGCAGAGGCTCCCAAGTAAACACCTTCAGTCATATGGTTTCTTTAAATACATATGCATCACGTGTGTAGCTTCTGTGTGTCAGGGAATCACAGGTAATTTGAATCATTTTTACTCGAATTGCTATCCCCAGATTTTTACTCACCCTTAAAACTTAGATAACCCATGTTAATAAAGAACAAAAAGGATTTTAGGATTTGAGAAATACTAGACTACACCTTCTTTTCATGCATGTATGTTGATTTTTGTTTTATCTTTTTTTTACTAAAATGCTATTTTCTCATTTTAAAATAAAAATTTTGCATGATCAAACATTTGTGTTAGTATTGTATTCCTCTACTTGGTGCTCAGCTCCAGCATGTAGAGTTTTACCTCTGGAATTTTCTGAAGAATATTTGACATTAGCCTGAGGTTTGGAGTAGCCTGTGGTCCAAGTAGCCTCTACTTGGTTATATTTGGCCACTGAAAACCGAAGTCTTCTACTACTTGTGTCACTTCACTTGTTCTTGATTTGCTGGAGTGGGTGCCAGTAACATCCCCATTTGTCCCTGATTGCATGCTAGTACAGCCCAAGAGCTTCTGCTCACTCTAGGAATATGAAGAGCCTCAAACCAATTTTTCAGGCCATGGGAACATGAAGGAACATGAAGAGCCTCAAACCATTCCTTCAGGTCATGGAATGAGGTCTATTATTTTTATTACTGGTTTTGGCATATCAAATAATACATGGGTAGCTTGCCAGGCTCTGCAGTTTGGGCACTCAAAGTATTTGCATTTCCTGATGTACTGTGGCTATGGGAAACTGGAAGAGCCAGTAGCAGCTCCATCTGTGTCTGTGAAATAGGCTTCTCTCTAGGGTGGATTCTGATGAGCTGGGTTTGAGATTGGCTTCTCTCTTGGAGAAGTCTTCTAATCCAACATTTTGTCGTGAACAAATTATATGATAAGATTGACGATGCTGGGGCTGGAGCAATAATACGAGTACAGTGCTTGCTTGCACACGGCTCACCAGGGTTCCATTTCTGGCAGCCTTTACTGTCCCCACGCCTGTGAGGAGTAAATCCTGAGTACAAAACCAGGAATTACCCCTGAGCATTTTCATTTGTGGCTCAATACCCCCAGAAAAGAATAAATTGCAGGTGCTGGTTGTGTTCATTTGCAGTATATTCTGTGAAATAGAGCTTAGATTTTTAGATATTCAGATCCAGCATCTTGGGGTATTGTGCTTTCCTACTACAGCTGTAGATGAACAGTGAGATGGGTAAGTTGTAAGACAAGGAGACAACTTAAAAGAGAAACTTTTAACTTAATACTGTTATTGTTTTTGACACAGGAGTTTCTGTGTTGTTATTGAGACTCCAAATGATTCTGAGTTTCCACCAGAATACATTAATACATGGATACATGGAATAAATTAAGGCAAACAAATGATGAGAAAACTGCTTTGCTGGTTTTCTTGGTATCAACATTGATATTTCTGAAATCTGGCATAGCTTGAACTTTGTGTCCCTGAGCTTATATAACTGAAGATTTCATCATTGTGTTTGAAAAGTATATGCTTTAAATATCCCTGTGATGAGATTCAATTAGAGTCTCTTCACATATGGCAGTTATTGATATTCCAACCAGGTAAATTCTTGTTTAATCTATGAGCTAGGCTGAATACTGCAAGGGACCTGTTGAAAATTATACACATGTAGTATCTTTTTTATTGATTCTTGGCTACAGCAAACAAATTAGGCTTCTAAACCAATATTAATTTTTGAAGAGAAAAAAGTGAGATTAGATTTTTTTAGATAAAAGTATATTTGATAGCAAATGTCTATTTATCACTCTCTCTGTTCTCTGTTTGAGATGAAACACACCAATATCATTTTTTCTGGAATTAATGAACCCTTACAATAACACATAGCACATAGTCTTGCATCAATTTATAAAGCTCATGGGAGAATCATAGCTTATTTCATAAATTGCTGTTTCCTATCACTTGCCACCTGATTACTGACCTGTGATTATGCCTGATGAAAATCTACAAAACAGGAATATTTTTGGGATTGCCTGAATATTTAAGTAAATTATTAAGCAATGATAACAAACTCAAACCAATTCTTCATATTATTCTGGGTTTTATATGTCTTTGCTAGCCAAGTGTGAAGAAAACTATTCTACCTGACCATCTTCTATGGTTTTATATGCGTATATTGTTGGATAAGGAACAGAACTCAACGCTATATGGAAGACGTTATTCAGATAGCCACCCTTTAAATCACAGCTTCAGAAACCACTTTTCAACCTTACTCCATTACCCCACAAGTCCCTATTATTGGACTGCTTTGGATAAGCTGAAACAGATGACAGCTGTGAGTTTCCAAAATGGACCCATTAATTTCTGCATTGTTTACCAGTGGGAATTAACTTGGAACCTTGAACTTGCCATCCCATAACATGGGATCTTGCCAAGCGAATGTTCACATGGAAATGTTGATAATTATTAGTAGGAAACATCTGATTTCATACCTTATAAAACAAAAGTGAAATAGTGGTATATCTTTTACCCAGAAAAGTAATCTAAATGCCAGAAAATGTTTTTTTAATTCTTTCAATATGTACACACAGTATATTTGTGACTGGAGTGTTATGAACCTAAGGCAGCTGAAGTGTCCATGGATCCAGTATTTAGTAGCATATGTAAGAGCAATTTTAAATTAGCACTTATATTTTATCCTATTTTTTGAAAACACATTTTATAATTGAGGGATTTTAAGCAAGTAAGTAAATTTGATATCTAAACTTCACTCTGGTGGACTGGAAATTTTTACTTTCAGTGTATATTTTTCCTCCATGGTAGACAGCATATCTGATGATGATATAATAAGAAAGTAAGTGGGCATCCACACTGAGATTTCATTTTGGGGGCAGGGGCTAGCACTGGTGGACAAACATTAGAAATTGCTACCACTGGAACTAAGAGTGTGCTCCTGGCACAAGAAAAGTTAATAAAGCACAATCCCTTACAATTCCTTACTAAACTACTTCCTAGTTTGCAGGAAATAAAATAACCCTGATACATAATTTAAAGACAATGTTGTTTATAGGAAATGCATTGTAGGCAAGAAGTAGGAGAATGTTTATCCAGACTGAAAGGAAAACAAAACCAAAACAAACCAGGACACTGGCACAAATTAAGAAATGACGAAAAAAGATGCTAAGAATCTGTCGTAGTTTTTATTGCTTGCAGTGTCCCAAGACCCTCTTTTCCTGCACTCACCATGTTCAGTTCCTTCAAGAAGTCTTTCTAAAATAAAAGTGAAAATATATTTCTTTCCATTTTTAAAAGATGTTTTTATTGAGTATGAGTTACTGTGTTATTACCCCATTGGTATTCATGGTTGTGGTAACTACTACCATACCAAAGGTTGATTAACTTCGGCCACCCTCCCACTACTTCCCTCCCACTTTACTTTCCCTACCACTTGGTAGCCTCAGCTCTGCAATCCAAGGATTTATTTTTATTAGATACTGATCATTCCCACCACATATGTGGTGTTTGCTTTCACAAACACCACATATGTGACATATGTGAGTGATCTTTGGGTTTTGTCCTCTTCCCCTTGATTTATTTTGCTTAACTCTGTCTCCATATACAGGGTAGTAAAAGACAAGATTTCATCTTTCCTTATAGCCAACTAGTACTTCTTTCTGTACACATACTACATCTTCTTTATCTGTCACTGGGTACTTGTGTTAATTCCAGACCTGGTTATTGTAAATAGCACTGCAGTGAGAACAGGTGTGCACCTGTTTTTCTAGGTTAATTACTTAGTGTTCTTGGGATAGGTGCCAAGGAGTGAAGTCTCTGAGTCACATGGGAGTTCTATTTTAAATTATTGTTGAGATGTCACCATACTGTTCAACAAGGAGGTTGAACCACACAACAATCGTGCATGTCCCCCTTTTCACCACATCCCTGCCGATACTTGTTTTTTTCATATATATGCATTCTCTTTTGCTGTGAGGTGATAGCTCATCCTTGACTTGACTTGCATTTTCCACAGCACCTTTTCACAGGCCTGTTGACCATTTATTTGCCTTCTTTCAGGAACTGTCTTCATCTCCTCTTATTTTTTAAGGGAGTTAGTGGACTTTGCAGTTACTGAGTTTTGCTAGTCTTTACATATCTTGGATATTAGTTCTTTGTCAGATAGTATATAAATGTCAGCTATTTAGGAAACCAAACTGTTTTTTCAAACCTTTCCAATATTCTTGGGAAGTTTTCTAATTTATGATAGAATTCCAACTTCACCTTTGCTACAAAAAATTTTAGGGTATCTTTCCTACTCAACCGTCACACGACTCACCTCCCTTGATTCTCACAAGCCAATTTCTAGAGACAGTCTGGTGTTACAGTTATGTATCCCCAGAAGCTGTAATTGTGATGTATTAAAAATTCTGGTGTGTTAGACCCCCCCCCACTTCTAGCTGTGAGCTGTCTCCTTTACCATTTCTTTAGAGCAGCTATTTTGTTTATTTGTTTGTTTATTTATTTAATCACTATGCGATGCAGTTACAAAGCTGCTAATTATTGAGTTTCTGTCATAGCATTCCACCCACCCAAACCAATCCACCAGAGCATTTTCCCACCACCAATGTCCCCTGTTTCCTTCCCTGCAACAGCTTCTGTACCAGTCACTTTCCCCCTCCTTCTCTCTCTCTCTCTAGCTAGCTATCTCTATCTATCTATCTATCTATCTATCTATCTATCTATCTATCTATCTATCTATCTATCTATCTATCTATCTATCTATCTATCTATCTATCTATCTATCTATCTATCTATCTATCTATCTATCTATCTATCCTATCTCTTGTTCTTCTCTTGCTCTCTTTCCACCCTCATAGAGCAATACTTTTTAAATAGTAGTCATTTACCCACAGAATACTATCAGAATAAATTACTTCTTAATGAAAAAAAAAGACTCAATGTGTGAATGTTTATGAATCCAGTCTACGTAAAGAGGTTCAAGTTGAGACATCGATTATACTCTGATAAGCAAAGGCGACTCTGTATTGTTAACTCTGTGTGTTAAGCATGACCTAATAGTACAGTCATTGAAACTCAACCGTCTTCCTGAGAGTGTAGTTTGCAGAAATTAGGATGGAAGATGGGACAGAACTGTGGATAAAATCACCAAAGAATCTCATGTGAAGGAGGCTCACCTTATAACAGAGCAGGACAGATAAGCAGGTACAAACACGGCTGGTAAGCCACGCACTGCAGGAACATACAAGCAATTAAACTTGTGTTTGTCTATAAAATCTCATTTTACCATCCATCACTTTTATTGAAGATCATCATTCCAAACTTTTTTGGGGGTGTTTGGTCAACACCCAACAGTATTCAAGGCTAACTTAATCTCTCTGTGCTCAGGAATCATTTCTGGCAGTTCTCAGGGGACCCATATGTGGTGGTCTGGATTGAACAGGATGCAAGTGACTTAATTCCAAATACTTTTACTTTCATAAAAAGAAACATAAATTTTACCAATGATTACAAAAAGTATCTGAATATTTTATGTATCTCTATAAAAAGTTTAGTTAATGCTAGTTTATTTTGGTCTCAGATTGAGGCAAAGATTTTCAAGAAAAAATAAAATAATAGTTGAATAATTTATAGTCAGGGGGACATGATTTTAAATAAGCTTTAAAATATGCTGGCACGCAGTGCTCATACTAGTTTATATTATTGTTGTTATTATTATTATTTGTTTTTTTTGTCCCACCTGGCAAAAGCTCACGAGTTACTCCTGGCTCTGCACTCCAGGACTTACTCCTTGTGGTGTTCAGGGAAACATATAGGATGCCAGGGAATCGAACCTGGGTCAGCCACTAGCAAGGCAAAGGCCCTACTAGCTGTACAATAGTTAGCCTGGCCCTATAATAATATTATTATGTTATATATAAGATTAGTTCATAATCATTTTGATAAAAATCAGGATTTGCAAGAAATTAGGAACTTAAGCTATTTTGCACAGCTTATAGCAGTCTTAGTAGAACTTAAAACATTTTTTATTTTATTATTATTATTATTATTATTTGCTTTTTGGGTCACACCCCAGCGATGCTCAGGGGTTACTCCTGGCTCTTTGCTCAGGAATTACTCCTGGCAGTGCTCGGGGACCATATGGGATGCCGGGGATCAAACCCGGGTCGGCATGGGCCTGCCGCATGCAAGGCAAACGCCCTACCCGCTGGACTATCACTCTGGCCCCAGAACTTAAAACATTTTAATAATTGCAAAAAGACTAACTCAACTCTTCACACACACACACACACACACACACACATATAAATATATATAGTGAAAGAATAATTTGTTATAAACCTTTTTTTTTAGATTTCTAATGGAATAAAATTTTTCTATTTAAGTAAGAATTGATTATTTCTTTCAGAGTAGAGGGTAAAACTACCAGAAAATGTGTTAAATCCATTTTATCCAAAACTTTTTCTTTTTGTGTCACACCTGGAAGAGCTAAGGGTTACTCCTGGCTCTGCACTCAGGAATTACTCCTGGTGGTGTTTGGGGTACCATATGGATTCCAGGGATTGAACCAAGGTTGGCCTTGTGCAGGGCAAACCACCCTACCCTGTGCTATCCCTCCAGCCCCATCTCTGCATTTTTTGTGGTCGTAGTTCAAGAATCTGTAGAAGATTTTGGCCTTAGACCACCATAACCCAATCATAACATCATCTCAATTTAGTGAAGACAGGAAACGCTATTGTATATGTACTATACAAGAAGCAAAAAACTTTCAGAGTCTGGAAAAACTTATGTATCATTTATTTTCAATTAAAAAGTATTTTCTTTAATAAGTAAGAGCAAGGTCAAGACAGAAGAAAATGAGAATTCCCTGAGATTTATGGGACTGTTTCAATAACGTGGATGGATTAGCACACCCAATTTTTAACATATAGACAGGTCCACACATTGACAGTTCGCTGCTGCTGCTCCTCGTCCTCCCTCTTCCTCCCTCTCTTTCTCCACCTAACAAGAAAAACAGAGGGAAGTAGGCTACATAGTGCTGAGGCACATGAGGAAAAAAAAGGGGGATTCTCATGAATCCTCGTTCTGGTCACTGGATACAACCTTATATATCATTAAACATTCAATCCATTTTCCACATTCACTGTTGCCTGCAACTCAGAAGGAATGTAACTTTATATGTAATAAGGGTTGGTTGGCCACGGTGGATATTTTATATGAATGTAAAATTTTGACGTTTTAAGATAGAAGAGGTAAAGCTGTTTAGTTTAATTTCCCAAATATAGGCAATATTGCACTATTTCTTGTACCAAACCAGATATTTTATTTGGATAACAATAAAATGCACAGCAGCTAACTGGAGCTATCAGGAATTCTGCCTTAATGAGGCTAGTGCAGACATAGATCTTTTAAAGTGTGTGATAATCATCAGAGGCTGCACACATTCAAACCGATATTAGCTTCTACTATTTTTAATATGCAGCTTTTACCCCCAACTGATACAGCATGCCTCAAGGAGATTCCTGGATAAAATGTAAAATATTCATAAAGCTATTAAAAGTAACAGGGTAAAACAAATGTAAGATATGACCATACCTTTTAGCTTGGATATCAGCTCTATTATGTAAAAAACAAAACAAGCTTCACTATGTTCTTTCATAGTTTTTAGAAATCACAGTAGATTTCTAACCAGTTGTTTAGCTTTGACTGTTACACTCCATGAAGAAAAATGAGGACACCTACTTTGATTTTTTCTTTCCTCTTACTGCAGATTTAAATATCCATGCAGCACACTGTAATCCTAGAAAATGAAAGTATAGACTAGCCTGGGAGTTGTGCACAAAAAAATTTTACTTCGTTTATAAGTTCGTTTTGCCCAGTTAGAAGAGGTGGTAAGGACTAGCTGCAGACTGTGCTTAGTTTTAATTTGAGCTTAGTTTAAAAAGATGTTGCGTATTGTCATTCGGCCTATTTTGATGCAAATCGGTCTGTAGACTGGATTCTTGGACACAAGAATAAATCGTCTCACCCCCCCTCACCCCCCCCAAACACACACACACATAATGCTCTAAATCTTCCAACAATACTGACTCAATGACTCCCAATTCCACGCCTTCTTTGTCCTCTTTCGCTTTCTAAACATGTTTGTGTTATGAATCTTACTGAGACACAGGGTCTGTTTGATGTTGGGCCTGCCCGTCCTTGTCGTCACCTCACCGAATTGGAATGCAGCCCACAGAGTCCCCAGGCCTGGCTCAGGAGCGCGTGGGACTGGGCATTTCATTGATGTCCTGGCAATCACAAAGACTTAATTCTGTGCTGAAAGATTAGAAAGAAAAGTCGAGGAGGGGGAAGGAGAGAGGAATAAAGATGAGATCGGCGGAGAATGATTGATTCAGCTAATGAACTTGCAGAATAGCCGCTAAGGAAGAGTTTTGCTGAAGGAATTTTGCTCAGTCGCCCATGGGTGTCCTTTCCATCTTTTCTTTGCCCTTTTGAAAGGGAGGGAAGTTAGAAAAGTTGTTTGAATGATGGAAAGGAGCAGAAAGACAGCTTTCGCTTAGGCTTCCCAGTCATGCTTTGGGGAATGGAAGCCTGTCATGGATTTGCTGGTGCAGCCCTGGCCTCATTTAACATCTTGCAGCTGCTATGACCTAATTTATCCCGAGATGGAGGGGCTTCCCCCAGATTCCTCTGTACCAAAGCAGCCAATTACCAGCACCTTTGGGGAAAAATACTGGGCAGTTAGTCTCTCGGTAAAGTTCAGTCTTGTTTTCTCTCAGGAGGGTAATGAATAAGCCAGGGTGATTTCAATGGAGGGAAGATACCAATGGGGTAATAAAGACAATGGGGCTTATTTCACTGTTGTTTCTTCCTAGAACTGATTCTACACCTCTGAACTCATCCACATGCTGAATAACTAACCCCAGTAGCCCCTATGTATGGGCAGAATAGAAGAAATCTGCAAATTTTTAAACAAAAATGCATCCACGTTTGCAAAACTATCTGCTATGATTGCACAGGACGCATTCCTCATGGGAATGCTTGTGACACCCATTTAGATGCCTGTCTGGGGACAGAAGATAAAAATAGGTGCTGGGACTAGCAGAACTGATGTGTTAACAACTTAAGGAAGAAAGTTTGATTTGCATATCACTTACAAATGACTTCCACCACCTTTGATGCCTGAGCTATAAAAAGTTTTCAAAACCTGCACAATGACTTTACACCTTTGCTATATTTGATTTATGTTCACGCAAATTGGAAATGAGAGAATGCCAGCACTTTCTTCTCTCTTGCAGTTAAATAATGCATCGTACATTAAGCAGATGCAACCGGTTCTTATGCTCCCCAGTTAAAACTTTGGATCTCAGTGCTCAAAAATTAAGTGTTTATATTGGAAAGTAGCAAGGAGTGGGAAAAGAGAGAAAACCTTTTCTTCTCTACCTTTTATTATTTGAATTATACAATCATAAGTAGTTATATCACACCACACTTAGGTAGTATTTTTCTGTTTCTCTCAGTTGAGAAAATGTAGAGTAGATTAACTGCCCAATGGATGTATTTAATATAATAAATCTTAATACCCTTCTTTACAAAAATTTAAGGTTTATTCACTGATTCATTCAATAGAAATGTATTAAGCATCTATAACATGACAAACATTATTCTCTACTCCTGTGAAATATTAATGAACAAAACGGAATAATCTCAGCCCTCCTGTCATATAGTCTGGGCTCAAATCTTAGTTTGAGTCATAGAAACTCATTAGAATTGTCCAGCTCTCCCCACCCCAGTCTTTCTAATATTCTTAATCCTAGCAAGGACTTTAGTTCATATTGATTTTATTTACCATTCCCATTGCAGTTTATGCTTAACCAGAGCTTCATATTTAGATGTTATCATGGGAAATGGCGAGATCTTATCCAGTTTTTCAAATTATGTATTTTTGAAATTTTTTTTCAAACTATATTGATACTGTTTCTCATTACAAACTACCCGTGTGCACAGAAAGAGAGAGTGGCTTTCTATTTCTTGTTCTGTAAATACCTGGGTTAAACATCCACTTATGCTAAGTGAGGATTACTTTCTTTTTGCTTCTTATTTCTTAGTGTTTACCGAGGTCAAAGGTGCAAATGGACTGCAAGTGGGGAAGTTTGGAAGGAGTCAAAGTCAGCCAGACTTTGATGCATGGCTGCCTGCTTCACTTACTCTCTCATTCATGTATTCTTCTCCCAGAAGGCTTCTGGTTACTTCAGGCTATGTGCCAGTTCTGAAATAGCCACTAAGGAGGGGAAGGGTAGACCAGGCAGCCAATCCCTTCTGGAATTCAGTCACTTAAGGTGCCTTGAATGCTTCTTTGAAAACACAATTTCTACATTCAACTCATGAAGTACTTACGAGTTTCTTCTGCTGACTTCTGTCTTGTCATATAAAAAAATATATCAATGGAAAGTTTCTTTGCTTTCTGAGAAACACACTGTGAACAGTATATTTGTTGCAAAGTCAGTTTGCTAGACATGTATATATGCATGCACCACAACACACATATGTGTGTGTGCACACACACAAACACACACACAAAGATTAATTTCTCCTCAACTTTGCTGAACTGCTTTTCCATCAACTATCTGGCCTAGCAATACAGTGATACTCGAGCCTTTCAGAAATCCAGCAAGAATCTGAGTTATTTCATTGTGCAGTCTCTGTCGATTCCTGGAAATTAACAATAGACACTTTGGCCTTTGATCCTACCAGCTCAGTCATGATATTTTCCCAGATGTTTCTGTCTTGGGCTGCTATTCTACAAAGGCCAAGTTGGCCTGACCCAGGGACTGAGGTCTGTGCGTTTCACCAAATTACCCAGTCATTGACTATATCATGATTAGGAAGAGGAATAAAATGAGTACTTTAAAATCTGAGTGATCCCTGGAGTTGCAAATATTTTTAAGAAAAATATGTGGCCCAGTATCTTCCCAAAGACAATGACTCAGTCTGATTCTTGTCAATTATTTTGCCTTAAAATAAGTGAACATGCTATTTTCTTTCTGTTTCATTTTCCCAAGCCTGCCTAATGCTCTCAAGGGTTTCCACTATAATAAGGATAAGAATGAAAAACATGCCTCTACTATAAAGTGATTAGCCATTTGGAGTTTGTGCAGAGAAAATATCAGATAATTGGCATGATTAGTCCTTTTTTTTCAAAGTCAAATGAGCAAAAACTTATTGGCATGTCAAGACATATGACAAAAATTTGTGATCCCACAGCCCTTGTTAGCTGAAGAATTACATGTGAAATTTACCTGATACACTATAAATAGGGGGACAAGTGAACAAAGACCCCAGAGGGCATCTCCAAAACAGGTTAGAACTCTTTCTGCTCTGCACTCAAAATTACCCATGAGGATTTTTTCAGTTTTTTGAAGTTGAAGTATCATCGTATTACAGCATCATGTAAGTTTCAAGTGCTCATCACTGAAAAGCAACCAGTGTACACACTACATAAAGTTAACCACTAAGATGCAGACATTTTTGAACTTTATCTGATTTCTTGGAAAATGACAAGATCCAATTCCACTGAGAAGTGACCACTCAGTGTGGCTAGACTCTTCCTCCAAAAAGTATAACTTAGAGGAATGCTTTGTATCAACAAAGATGTTTCTTTTTTCTTTTCATTCCTTCCTTCCTTCCTTCCTTCCTTCCTTCCTTCCTTCCTTCCTTCCTTCCTTCCTTCCTTCCTTCCTTCCTTCCTTCCTTCCTTCCTTCCTTCCTTCCTTCCTTCCTTCCTTCCTTCCTTCCTTCCTTCCTTCCTTTCTTTCTTTCTTTCTTTCTTTCTTTTCTTTCCTTCCGTCCGAAGCGTCCTTCCTTCCTTCCTTCCTTCCTTCCTTCCTTCCTTCCTTCCTTCCTTCCTTCTTTCTTTCTTTCTTTCTTTCTCTTTCTTTCTTTCTTTCTTTCTTTCTTTCTTTCTTTCTTTCTTTCTTTCTTTCTCTCTTTCTCTCTTTCTCTCTTGCCTGCCTGCCTGCCTGCTTTCCTTCTTTCCTTGCTTTCCTTCCTTCCTTCCTTCCTTCCTTCCTTCCTTCCTTCCTTCCTTCCTTCCTTCCTTCCTTCCTTCCTTCCTTCCTTCCCTCCCTCCCCCCCCTTCCTTCTTCCTTCCCTCCTTTTCCTTCCTTCCTTCCTTCCTTCCTTCCTTCCTTCCTTCCTTCCTTCCTTCCTTCCTTCCTTCCTTCCTTCCTTCCTCCCTCCCTCCCTCCCTCCCTCCCTCCCTTCTTTTTTCTGCTCTTTTTAAACATAGATGTCTCTTGCATGTCGCTTAGGTCTTTTTTGGAAGGGGTTGGTTTGAGGCCATACCTGTCAGTCCTCAAGGCTTACTCCTGACTCTCTGCTCAGGGATCATTCCTGTTGGGTCTTGGAGGACCAGTTGTGCCAGGGGTCAACTGTGGGTGTCACCATATAAGGCAAGCACCCTGCCAGTTCTGCTATCATTTTGTCTCCTCAATGCTTATTTCTCAAGACTTTCTGACTTCCCTTGTGCTGTTACTGAGACATAAAATTATTTACAAAGATTTATCAGTAATCTAGCAAGTTTAGTCTTAGTTGTGTTCCACACAACACAATATAGATGTGTGAATGAAGTTACAGCTATGAAAAAGTTTGTAAAGGTGTTTAGAAACTATTGAAAAAATTTCAACAGTAGAGTGAATAAACTGTGGGAAGTTCTTATAATGGAGTTCTGTGGAGCCATGACAATAAACCAATTATAATGACACTCCAAAACATTACTAATAGACATCTCACAGAGTTGAGTGAAAGAAGCTATAATGAAAGAACATGTAATTTATAATTCCATTTATAGAAGGACAAATACAGGCAAAACCAATTTATTCTTTAGAATGGTTACCCTTGGGATAGGTGAGTGATTAAAAGTCTCCCAGGTTGCTGATCAAATCCTGTCTTTTTGAAAAAAACCTGGGTAAAGGTAACATGCTGTGTTTAGTTTACAGAAATTACTCAGGCTATG
The DNA here is from genome assembly GCA_021461705.1 of Cryptotis parvus. Classification (NCBI taxonomy): domain Eukaryota; kingdom Metazoa; phylum Chordata; class Mammalia; order Eulipotyphla; family Soricidae; genus Cryptotis; species Cryptotis parvus. Next base: position 46,705 of record JAJIBD010003452.1, on the reverse strand, counting down.
CCCTCACCCGTGTACTTTTCAGATGCATGTTATAATTCAGGGCACTTGTGCAAGCTTAAGCACATACTCAATGTTCACAGAACTCATTTAAGACATAGCTTAAATAAAACAAAATAAAATAGCTCAGTGTTTGAAGTTGAAATAAATATCACGATCATGATCACTATCTTCCCATTGATCATCTATTGGCTAGAGCGGGCACCAGTAATATCTCCATATGTCCTGTCTCGTGCCAGTAGAGCCAGGGGCATTGGCTTGCTACAGGAACATAAAGAGCCTCAAACATTATATTAGGTCATGGGAATGACCTAATATAATTGTTACTGGAATTTGGCATATCAAATACAACACGAGAAGCTTGCCAGGCTTGCCCGAGCGGGAGGCAAACTCTTTTAAACACCTCCAAATAAAGCATTTATTGATGAGCACATGGCCGCTTGCGGCCGCATGAGCCGGGCTGTGATGGGCTGGTCTGCTGGTTGGAGTTCTGACGAGAGGGAAGTCCAAATGTGGAAAATGGCGGCGCCCGTGGAGTGAGGGGGTGGTCTGGCTTGTTGTGAGGCTCTGCCGAGGTGGTGGGCCAGGGCTAGAACCCACCATGCCTCCCGACTGCCTCATGAACGGCTGTGCACAGGGAGAGCAAGGAACAGCTCTGCCCCATGTCTGAGAGTCTCTGGACCAGCATACCTGGGCGGATTGAGGAAAAAACTGCAGGGTGGGTGTCGATGAAATAAACATATTTTGTGAATATTCAAGCACATATTTAAAATCCTGTTCTCTTCCCCAGAATAATCTTCTGTATGTATAAAAGTGTGGATACCTATATGCTGTTTTTTTTTTTTTGATTAGTAGCTCTTAGAAGAGTTGGCATAAAAATGTAAGTATAAGTTGAATTTCGTTAAAGCAAATAATATTTAATGCTACTTTTCTGCAAATAAAATCTAGTTCTCTTTGATGAGATATTATCTTCACCTTTTATTGAAAGGTTATGATATTTGTATTCTCCTTATTGAAACTTGTACTACCTTTTATTATACTAACTTTCATAAACTCCTGGCCGGGAATTCAGTCCTACTATCTTTATCCTCCTGCAATAATCTGGAGACAGGTAGTGCAGTGGGTGGGGTCGTGCTTGGTGACATCAGAACACATGGAGTCCAATACTAGTTATGCATGTAAAGTTGTTGAAGTTTAAGGAAACACTTAACTCTGAACTGACATTTTCTTATTAATAAAGAAGAATATTATGTTACCTCTCTCATAGGGATATTACAAAACCAAGAGATAAGAGCATAGAATTGTGAGAATTCAGATTCAGACACATATTAATGCTCAGTAATTGTTAGCTACTATTGTTAGACATTGTCATCATTTAAAAATTCCTATTTGTAATTCCTGAATTAAAAGCAAAGGAGGGCATGTGCTGCCTGAGCCCATGTGCTGCTTGAGCCCAGGTGACCGAGCACATGTGTTGTCCACATCTCCTGTCTTGAGATGTGTACTCTCACTTTCTCCCTCTCTCTCTCTTTCTCTCTCTCACTCTCTCTCTCTGACTTTCCTTCTTCCCCTTCCTAAAACCTCCATAATAAAATCTGTTTTGATTCATACACATACAAAAAAAAAGAAACAAAATAAAGACTTAGAAACAAGCAGTTGAAAATCCAAGACAGAATGTATGGAATTGTCTGGCAAAGTTTTACAATACACCCTAAATGCACCTTTATTTTGTTCTGGATATTCCTCAAATACACTTCTGGATTATTTGTAGACAAGTGCATCCTAATGGTTATAAATCAATTTAGTTATACACAGTGCTTAGAAACCTTTTGGTAAATATGGTGGTCTCCTGATATAGGTAGGTAGACTGTACCGGGGAATAAATTAACCTAAGAATGTGTATAATTAAGGATGGAAACTCCCTAAGTGTCCTTCTGTCTCGCAGCCTGGTCCAATTGGGTTTTGGTATTATCTCTCACATAATAAGCTAAGGACTAGCTTCTCTTCGTAGGGTGCCATTTCCCATCTCTTTCCATACCCAGCTGACAGTGAGGGGAAAGAAAGAGCATGGAGGTGGTGCCTCTCTTTTTTCTCAATGCCACAATACCAGGGGGCATGCCTCACTTACTCAGCCATTCCTCTGACTAGATGTCAGGTAATGCCCACATGGGTAAAGAAAGACTGGCCACAGTAGTTCAAACATGTGCCCTAGGAAATGAAAGACATTGGACTTGGGGAACAATAGTTAGAGGTTGGTGAGGGTTAGAGACCTCTCTTCCTGGGCAATTCTATGACAAATAAAGATGCATGTTTCCTCATATCTATTTATGAGCAGCCAGGCCCTGGCTAGCCTAGTATTACTAAAGCTCATCAGAAGCGAAGATCCCTGTCCTTTTTGATAGTTCAACCACAGATGACATCACAGCCCTTGCGATTAATGCAATGCTGAATTAGCTACAGGACTTCAATTAAGCTGAGAGATGGAATCAGGTGACTTAACTCCTCTGCTATTTGAATCACATCTAGGATCCTTGTCACAGCAGACCCTCACAGCTCACTGTAGGCTTATGGTGTGGTCACATAAGAGCAAAGGATGGCTGTGTAACTCAGACCCAGATCTTGAGTGCCAGTAATTTCAGTAACCAAAACATGCTCCTCTGGCATTCATCTGTCATTTATAAAGATCACACAGAGAAGTGTGGAGAAGAAAACAAAACTAAAGCAACTCTTTAGTAACCACCAGAAACAACTCCGGTTGGAGTGTGTAATCCTAGTTATAGCAACAAATCTCTCCTATGGTATAGAGCAAACCCAGCAAAGAGATTACTCACACCAACTTCCTGACGTCCATGGAGAAACATGTTTATTATAGGCACATACCACGATAAACTCAGCCTTTTATTTAAATATACCCCCCAATAGAGACCTGGGAAGGCTTCTGTATAATAAACCACTTCTTTATAATTTTATGGTTTATCATGTAATACTTGTGTGAAATACGGAATGTTGATTAAAAAGCCAAGAAGCTCTGCTGTGCTAAGCAGGAAGTTGTTGTAGATTCCTGCCATATTTTTTCTTCCCTTCAGAGATTAATAAGGGACAATGACTTCCTGATGCAATAAAGTTCAGGGAAAAAAGGATGCAATGAAATGTTAACATTCTTCAGAGTCTTACTTTTTTGGAAAATATCCCAAAGCTCATTTTGGTAGGGGTGTTCTCTGGGTAGCTCTGTACAAAACACTTGTGTTTAGGCTGTACTCCTGGGAAGGCACATCCCAGGATGTGGGTAATATCTGTCATGAATGTTAGTGATACCATTTTTCAGACTAGGGAAAATCCTTGTCTGGCTTTTTGGTCTTTTGTTGGCATGTATTATTTTTGCTGGTGGGACAAGGGAAAGAGAATCTGTTTTTCTGACATGAAGTGGTATTTCCTGTGTACCTAGACAGAGGTTTCTTTTCTAAGCTGTAATATTTGTTTTGTTTTGAAACTCAGTGGTGGGATTCCAAAGGAAGTTTGGGGACCACCCGACTTGTGCTGGGCAGGGCTGCTACCTTCACACACCCTAGTTTTCACCATGGCAATGAGGATAGAATTTTCAACTGTATGAGCTCTTCTCAAAAAGCTCCTCAGCGTTCTTAAGTAAGCTTGCATAATGCCGCTTGGGAACAAAGCAGTTGCCTGCTGCAAGCCAAATGGATGAATAAATTTGGCCTCAGGATTTTTGAACTCTGGTGAAAGACTTTTTGTTACTTGGCCTTTTTTTTTATTAATCTGTGGTTGGAAAATTTTTCTGTGTAGATGCTATCTTGTTATCTAAAATGTGATGTACAGTTCAGATAGGTGGACAAGTTTATTGTGCTCAAGCTATAGCACTTGGGTATTGGAACATTGATTTCAAGCCTATGTAGTCTTTTAAAGAATGTGTGTCTGAAGTTAAAGAAAAATCCCTTTTTAACATATTTGTCTGGCATTTGGTACTAAGCATGCTCCACACAGAATATTTACGTCTGGAATAAAAAAGTGACCTCTCCAGAAGTTGAATTTAAAGATTGTGCCATTCTATTGAATAGCAGTGAGCAATTTTGAATTATTCTTTTTCTAGAAAATTACTGAGGCCAAGGCAGTCTCTTGTTATAGACAAATGATTTTCAGTTGATTTTTTCTTCCTTTCTCTCTCTCTGGTCACATCACCCTTTCCCCAATCTCATTACCCCAAAATAATACAGGTAAACTTTATCCAAATAACTTATTGGCTCCTTTAAGAAAAAATTACTGTGTATACTAATCTATCATATCAGATTGTGGATGGTGGGAGGCAGATATTTAACTAGACATAAACCCAATAAGAACTGCTAAGCCTGGAACAATAGGCGTTTCTGGTGCTCATTAGCACATAGAATATTATGATGACAAAAAATCCTTCTCCATCCCCTTTGACTACAGCATCTCAGTGCATTTCAACTTGAACAATTAAGTGCTTAGATTTCAGAGCCCTGCAAAATAATCTTAAGGACTGCAGTTAATGTTTTGCATGCAGAAGTCCCTGGTTTTATTCTCCCAGCAGAATTTGAAATATCTCTGTGTCCAGAAATAAAAAGTTAGAGGATTCAAAGGGTTAAATCTTTTTTTTTTTTGCTTTTATTGGGGGGGGTCACGCCTGACAATGCTCAAGGGTTACTCCTGGCTCTGCACTCAGGAATTACTCATGCCAGTGCTCGGGGAGACCATATGGGATGCCAGGGATCGAACCCGGGCGGCACGGGCCAGTGGCGTGCAAGGCAAACACCCTACCTGCTGGACTATAGCTTCAGCCCCGAAAGAGTTAAATCTTGAAGAGAAAACTCATTCAGAGTTTTTACTCCAAAGCTCATTTTGGTGGCATGGAGGTGATTCTGTCAAAGTGATCTGCTGTGGACGATGAATTCTTTATACGTTAAGTGTATGCTGGCCACTGTCTCACTCACCACTATGACACATGAAGCCACAGCGACTTTCATTATTGCAGTGGATCTTAACCAAACTGTCAGGTTGTTGTAGATGAAACTGGCTAAAAGAGAAAAAATCTTTATTCCCTAAAGATAACCAATTTAGCTCATTCCAAAACTGAGACCCACACAAACTTTTTAACTATGAAAAATATTCTTGGTCTTGGCAGACAGCGCAAGGGGTGGAGTACAGGCATTGCATGATCAAGGCCTGGCTTCAGTCCTTGGTACTTCATGTCCTGCCCCCACTGTGCAGTGTGATCCGATGACCCCCTGGTACCACTGGACAAGAGCAGAACCTCATCATGTGTGAAGAACCTATTAGGGCCAAACACTGTATCACCAGAATGACCCCGGCCCAACCAAACAACCAGTTTGGAGGAGACCCCCTATAAAAGTATTCTCAATGGGGCCGGAGCAATAGCCCAGTGGGTAGGGCATTTGCCTTGCACGGCCGGCCTCTGCCGGCCTGGGTTCGATCCCGGCATCCCATATGGTCCCGCCAGGAGTAATTCCTGAGTCCAGAGCCAGGAGTAGCCCCTGAGCATTGCCGGGTGTGACCCAAAAAGGCAAAAAAAAAAGTATTCTCAAGATTATGTTTGTGGATTGAGGCTAGACTCTCTTAACTGAGCTGCTTCTTTCTTGTACCCAAGGGACAGAGTATCACACTGACCACAGAGCAGTGTTCCTGTCACAGCCCACTTGTGTTTGAACATCATTTTCATTCGTCAGCGATGCGCACCATAGTGATTCAATCTGGTGCAGGGTTCCGGGTAAAGAATACATGCCTACTGTGTTCAGTGTAATGTGTAGGGAAGCATTTGGACAGAAGGTATAACCCAAATGGTGGGAGGGTCCATTATTTATTAAAGCTTCTTAATTCCCTGTAATGAGAATTGAAAAGTCTCTAGGTATTTATAATTGGCTATATGCAAGCAGTAATCCAGGAAGATCTGTGTAAGGATCAAATAAATTAAACTTAATTAAAGTAATTATATCAGGAACTTTTGTAACATTGTTTTAAATTTGAGGATGAAAAGATATCTTCATTACTACAGAATAATTGCCTAGCATTCTGCTCTAAGTCTAAAGTCAGATTTTGTCCCATTTACACTGGAGGTTAGATCACTGAGCTATAATAATCAAGAAAAAATGAGATTTCAATTCCTGTGACTGACTTAATAAATTTGTCTAAAATTTCTTAGCATCATTGAATAGCTGATAAACAAACAAAACTGCACAAGTTTTTTCTGTGTTTAGGATTGTCTATACGTTCTTTTCACTTAGTAAATTTCCACTATATGGAAGTTTACTGGTCTGAGAGAACTGACTAAACATTTCGCTTGTTCTTATACTGTGGCAGGTGTGAAGAAAATAAGTGTCTCCAAATTGATTTTCTCTTTTCAGTCATCATGAAGAAGGAACACGTGGTGGTCAGCACTGTGTCCCACACAGACTCTGCCCTGTCCCTTAGTTCCCAGCCAGGCATTGCTGTTTCCTCGCATGACAATGTGCAGCCATTTATCTGTCTTGAATAGCTGTCATCAGTGACCCAATTATAAAGTGGTTCTTGGAGAAAATCATTGATAAATCATAAATCAGTTATTATGAATAATCACATACAAAGGCACATGATCTGTATATATATTTTTATATATGGGTGGATCAGTGAATATTAAACTGAAGCATCACTCTAAACAAATATTTATTATGTAAAAAGTCACTTTCATAGCTCATTACATTTAATTCCTACTTGCAGCTCAGATTTTTTTCCCAATTACAAGATATTTTCTAAAGCTTTTCTGAATCATTTTCTTTAGCAAACATCAAGTTTTGATACCATGACCTAATTCTTGCAATTTTCATTTTCTAAGCTGTTTGGTCTATGCTCTATTTGGTACCTGCATAGGAAGGATGAAAATAATGTAGCATTTATGATGAAGAACTGTGTGAAGAACATTTTGTTGGGTCTCAAGTAATGTGTTCACCTGCATCAAGTGGCAGGCAGGGCTATATCCCAGTTATAGGATATTCAGAAGTTTCATCTGGAAGATTCTACCCCCAGAAATTCTTAGGGAAAATGTTACTGTGAAACTGTTTTCACTTCTATGCTGGTCTTTGAGTCTTTTTTTAAATTTTTGGGTCATACCTGGCGATGCTCAGGAGTTAGTCCTGGCTCTTCGCTCAGGAATTACTCCTGGCGGTGCTTGGGGGACCTTATGGGATGATGCCAAGGATCGAACTCAGGCTGGCCGTGTGCAAGGAAAATGCCCTACCCGCTGTGCTATCACTCAGTCCCCTGATCTTTCAGTATGTAAAAAGAGTACTTAAAATTTGAGTTGTTTATGAAGTTACAGTTAATTAACAACTTTTAAAAGATAGTTTGTGGGGGTAGAGATGGTTGGAGAGATAGTACAGCCAACAGAGCACTTGCCTTGCATGTGGCCAACCTGGGTTTGAGACAGGAACCCTATATTCCCTGGACCCCCCCCCAGGAGTGACTCTGAGCAAAGAGCCAAGAGTAAGCACTGAAGACTTAAGTGATAAACTCTAAATATCTGCAGGGCTAGCCACAATGTGTAAAACAAGAGGGAGAGAGATGCAGAGACAGAGAGAGAGACAGAGAGAGAAAGAGAGGAAACAGGGCTACCTGCTGTTGAGGCAGCCTAGGGGTGGGTGGGAGGGTGGGGTACATTGGTGGTGGAAATGGGGCACTGGTGGAGGGATGGGTACTGGAATACTGTATTACCAAGAACCAATTGTGAACACCTTTGTAATTGTATGTCTCATGGTGGTATACTAAAAAAAATTTTAAAAAATAAAAAAAAAAAAAGAGTAAGCACTGAACATTGATGGGTATGACCCAAGCCCCACCATCAAAAAGAAAGTGTGAGTTTTGGTTCTTCTGATGTCTTGTCCCGCAGCTAGACTTCTTACTGGATCCTGACTGGTTTGAGCCCTCCATACCGTCTTAGCTCATACTTGGTCCTATGAAGTCTAAGAGTCCTGTATTACCTGTTGGGTTGTCCCTCATTGTCTAAGCTGTTCCATCACTGATGCTCCTTGGTCTGCCTGTTCCTGCCACTGCTTTTTGTTCTTTGTCCTTTTGGTTCTACTTTGTTCACTGGCCATGTAGATGAGAACTGCTACTTTTCCTGTTGTCTGTCTGTCTAGACCTGAGTCTAGACAAACAGATTCCCTGGGTCAAACAGATTCCCTGAGCCATGCTCCCTTTTAAGCATTATTATTCCCGCTTCTAGCTGTTTTCAGAGTCCATCTCACTGGCTTCCCCTCATTAAGAGAGATTTAAAGTAGCCCAGTGGTATACACTAGCATACTTGGCACACAATGCGGTTAACAAGCTGTAAATTACTAGTAAATAGTAAATTTACTACTTGGTCAGTAAATTAAGTCTTTCATAATGAAGGGGATCTATGTGATTCATTAAAAAAAATTACGTATCTTCCAGACACAAATAAACTATCATAGTCAAGAGTTTCACTTCTAAGCTTCATGAGGTGTAAAATTCTGTTATCATAGAAAAATAAAGGTATGACTTTAATCTATAAATATAAATGCAAGACAACCCGTTTGAAGTTCATAGTCTTACAATTAGCAACAAATCAAAGTTTCCTTGGCTTGTTGGTAGAGGTCATGAAAAAAATTACCTGGATCTCCTAAAGTTCCTTAGTTTACCATTAGTCAAAAGCTGTGGTTTGATATTCAGTGAAGCCTATGACATCTGCTTGCTAATTGCATGACCACAAAATTGCTTGAGGCAATTCTGTTACTTTTATAAGAAGACTGAAAATTAAATGTATAATGTTCCAGAAAATCAGTCCATACTTTTATATGGTTTTGATTTAAGAAATCTGAATGTATATGGAATGTTTAGTGTTCTAGCATCTTAGATAACCCCTGTGGTTAAGTAAAAATAAGTATTTACTTTATCCAAGCTGGTGGCTTTGTATTAGAATATTAATAAATTCATAAACAATATTGAATCATTAGAAGTCTATGAGAAGGTTGACTTATATATATATATAGAAGTAGTTTACACTTTAATGATTTTTTGGCAAGTAAGAAAATTTAAGATAGTCAATTTGGTGTTGATGAAGAGAGGTCCAGGAGGGAAGGGAACTCTCAGCTGTTGCAGGTGGGAATGTTGACTGAATCAACCTCTTTGGAAACAATATGGACGCTCCTCAAAAAACTAAGAATTGAACTGCTGTATGACTCAGCAATTCTACTTATGAGTATCTACCCATGGGCCAAAACTCTTCTGGAAAGACATTTCAATTCCTTTGTTCATTGCAGCACTATTCTGAATATCCAAAAATCGAAAAAAACCCAAGTGTCCAAGAAGCGATGACTGGATAGAAAATAAAAATCTATGGTACTTATACACAGTAGAGTACTACTTGACTATACGAAAAAATTACGTGAAGCTATTTGCTGTTACCTAGATAGAACTAGAGTACCATGCTGAGTGAAGTCTTCCAGGAGCAGAGGGTCAGATACAGAATTATCTTTCTCATATGGTGAGTATAAAGAAGCACAGTCAGGGAATATCAAATGGCCAAATATCAATATAACCTGCAAACAGGTCTGCAGACATGAACTTACCATGGGGGAAGCTGAGGGGGATGAGTTTCCCCTGTCTTGTTCTGGGGACCATATGGGATGCTGGGGATCAAATTCAGTCTATCTCATGCAAGGCAAACGCCCTACCTGCTGGACTATTGTTTCGGCCCCATATTGACACAAATTCTGCATCCAGAAATTCTAAGTAGGGAAGCTAAGAATGTGGGTTGGAACATTGTATGTATGAAATCACATCAGTATTTTAAATCATGATGACTAAAATTAAAAAAATAATTTAAAGATAGAAATTTTGTAAATGTTGTTTGAAATTTTAAAAATGGTATTCCTTATTGGGCAAAGATAATATGCAAGAAACTGTTCATACTTGCTACACTTTGAAAACTAGTAAAACAATTTTATAAATTGGGTTTAGAAACTTAAGAAATATTTATCCTAAAAACAAAGCGACTTCTGGGTACCTTAACCAGGCATCTGCCTTCAGGGATACTGACTATCACTAGAAAATTTTTACATAACAGTTCCAAGCCTTGATTGGGCAAAAGTGTCTATTTCCCATGTAATATTTCAGAAATAGTCCCATATGTACTTCTAAGACATGGGACTGGGCCCAACCAAGATGGGAAACTGCCTGGACACCCTTATGCCTGGAACATTTCCTGGTCATCCTGAACTCTGAGGACCTCAGTGGCAGCAGACTAATAAATCCATTAGTCACACCCACAGACCTCTTTAATGTTAGCTGTTGCAAAACCAGTTTGGACAAAATTCACCCTTTGCTTTTATAGGGCAAGTGCTGCCATTAACTCAGATTTAGTCTCACAAAAGAGCTAAGCTTCCCCCAGCATCTAGGACTAAGCATGCAAGTCCTTCATTAGTCTTCTCTCACTTTTCTTCTATCACCCCAGAAATCTCTAGAATTTATTCATCCTCCCTCTCTGGTACTACCTGTAAACTTTACTTTCTCTCCCCACACCTACTGCATGAGGACATAAAAGCGTCCAAGAGCTTTTTTTAAAATCTATTTGCATATTGGCTTCTAAAATTATCAAACTGGGTTTTCCCTGCCTCTACTCAGAATTTCTGGATGCAGAAATTGTGACAATGTGGGACGAAACAATAGTTCCCTGGAACACACCAGGAGTGATTCCTGAGTGAAGAGTCAGTAGTAACCCTTGAGCATTGCCAGGTGTGACGACCCAAAAAAAAAAAAACAAAAGAAACAAATTGTGACAACGTGGACAGATTCAGCCCAGAAAAATGCCTACAGTTTCAAGGATTGGCTGAAGATAAGATTGTGAGAACAAATATTTCAAAACTACACAGCTCTGACACGTCAGCCTAATCTTTTAAATATTATCCCAAGTCCTTGATCAAAATGAAATAAAGATGGCAAGCAGTTTTCAAGTAGATTATATCTCTTCACATATAATAAGTGAATTTAGCTTTCTCATTCAGGTCATCAAAAGGCTGCTGATTTAATTCAGTGTTTCATAAAGTACAGAAAAATTTGTTGAGTAGTTGAATTCAAAAAATCTGAAAGAAATCAGATTTAGAATGAGTGGTCTCAGTTATCAGTCAGAAGGGTTTGGAAATTTTTCTGCTCCAAGTCACTCACTGAAGTGTAAGAGGAGCAAACGTCGCTGTGTAGTGTGCTGCATCAGCTTGCCCTGTCTTTTCAGTTAAATCCCTGGGTTTTAATTCTGCCATTTTTGGTTCTCTTCTGATTTCATATGCTTTAATTCTACTTACAAATAGACTACACCCTCCTGTGATTGAGAAGTACCTTACCAAATGGATCATAGAGTTAGCACCTAAATAGTTGATTGCTTGACTGATTTCCTTTGGGGTGAAAATATCAATGAAGAGGTCGATATTGACTTCACTGAGTCATTGCTTTTGCGCAAATATCTACTGAGCACTTCCTATGTGTCAGGCACTGTTCTGGCTGCTTCAGCTTTGAACTGAGAATTGATCATTGCTATCTTGGTCTTCTAGAGCCCATAGTCAGGAGGCAGACAGTACTAAAACAAAATGGTCTCAGTAGTCAGAAAAGAAGAAAACATACTGAGTTTTAAGACAGAGGAAATTAAATTACACAGAAACTTGAATTAGGAGTAATTGTGAAGTCATTGACAAACAAGCAAGCAAACATGAAGCCAGTGGTTTCCAAATAGCTGCTTAATAAAATCATGAGGGATCTTTGAAAGAAAACTAATGCTGGGCAGGGAGAATGACTCCAGGGCTGGAGCCCAAGCCTGACGGTCAGATCGCCAAGTTTCATCCTGGCACCAGCAGCCCAAAAGCACTGAATCATTGTGCTCAAACAACCAACCAGGCTGAGAATCCACAGGACTGGCTTCCAGAGTCCCCTGAACACTACTGGGAGATTAACTCACCCCCCAAAAAACATTTCAATAATTTGGTCCACCTCCAGATGTTCTGATTCACTTTGTATGAGGATTCATTTATTGAATCCAGGTGAGAAAAATGTGGCTCATGAAAATTAGCCTAGACTGGCTTGGCCACGCATGATACTAGGTTAATTTTGTGATATTATACTTGCAAACAAGTTCCAAAATGGTAAGAGGAATCTACCCCCTTATAATTTAACTACTTGGTTACAAAGCATGTACTTTTGAAACAAACCAAAAAAAAAAAAACTTGTACACACTTATCTAATAAACATTCTTAGCAAGGTATGTACGAAACAGATTCACGGGCTTTGCTTCTTAAGCCTCATAATCTCAGTTCTGTTTCTAGGGTGCTGACCTTACACCTTGTATGAAGGGTTGCTTGGGAGGGAAACAACAGTATTTGCAAGGCAGGATTCCAAGCTTTCTAGTTGGCATCAGAAATCAGCAATTTCTCTCCACCTGGGCACAGGTCCAGTGAGGGATCATGCCTCAGATGCCATTCCTGTATTTCAGGAGTAAGACCTAAGATACCAGAATACAGGCCTGGCCAGATTCTTAGTCTTGCAGAACTGTGCACATACTTTGAATATTGGAAACATCACCTCGAAGGATCCTATTATTACATCTGCCAGGCTAATTAGCAAACATGACTTTCACTAATAAAAACCCATTGTTGGTATTTGTTTGCTATTGGCAGAGATTCTGCTCTTGATTGAGAGTTAACAGCACCCCATCAATGGTATATTTCTGTCCTGGCATAGGCATTCTTCATAGAGTATTAGCTGATGACTCTTAGCATGAAAGCTCCAGATGGCTTACAGTAGCACTTTATAACAATGGAGAAATCTAAAATAAGTGGCAAGGCTTTGTAACCTGAGAGTAATAGTCATCTCTAAATCTAAATAGATTGAAAAGAAGGTAGGAATAAACTTGTAAAAGGTAAATGAAAGAAATAGAGGGAGATAGCAGAGAGAAGTGTCTGGTATAGAGGCTGGTTGGGGGAGGGAAACTGAGGGCATTAGTGGTGGGAAATGTACATGGTGAAGGGACGGGGTGTTGGAACTTGTATGGCTGAAACTCAGTCAAGAACAACTTTGTAACTGTGCGTTTCATAGTGATTCAGTTAAAAATAATCTATTTGGTGTGATAAAGTGGAAACTGATTAACTTTCCTTATATATAGGACAGAGTTGCTGATATAACACAAAGTATAAGCCTGGAAATAAAAGGAGGCCATGAGCTAATAACTTCAGCTCTGTCAAAGACTTGAATTGCCACTTGATTAAAGTATTGCTTCTCCCTAGGATCATACAAAGAATTCATCCCTGCTTTTCCTTACTTCTCAATATCCAGGAATTGAAATATTTATTCTCAAAACTCTCAGGTGTGATTATCAAGATATCATGACTTTCCTCTGGCCCCTTGTATACTCAGCTAGGGGAATCTCTTTCAGGAGTTCTTGGCTCTTTTCCAATAATGAGGTGCCATCTTTGATCAAAAGAAAATCAAAACAAAGATTTGAGTTCCTCTGGAGTTATAACCTCAACCTCTAGCAGACCAAAAGAGCCATTTTCCTACAGCCAGTTCAAAAGACAAGGCAGGGATTTGGAAATCCATGTTTGATTTCTCTTTGCTGCAGTCAGAGTATCTGCCTTCAGCTGCTGGCTAGGCCTTTATGGAGCTCTCACTAGTGGAGGTATTTATGATGCCTTAAATTCCAGCCACTTTTCCTGTTTATGTTGCCAGAGGATCCTTTTGCCTTTGTAGCAGATGGTGTTAAAGTTACTTTTTGTGAGTTAACACTTTCAAAGTTTTTCTTTTTGTTTTGCAGATAGAGTGGCCATGCTTGATCCTATATTGTGCTTATAGAATGTTTTGTGGGCTACATACATCCTACAAATTATGTGGAGGAGGTAGATGTATGGCTCAGTGATAAATTTGCATGCCTTGTATGCATGAGACCTGGTTTCATGCCTAGTACCGCCAATAAAATTTTAAAGTAAAAAATAAAGTTATTGGACCTATGTGTTTTAAGACAAAAATAAGTATGAAATTAACTGTAATAATATATTTATAATCTTACATATTAAATATGAGACTTACATATTAAATTGAGACTCACAGACATGGGGGCAGAACTGCTACTGGCTCTCCCTGTGCCCAGCTGCTCATGAGGCACCCAGGAGGGATGGCGGGTACTAGCCCTGGCCCGCCACCCCAGCAGAGCCTTACAATAAGCCAGATGAACCCCCCACTCCATGAGGGCCTCCATTTTCCACATCCGGACTTCCCCCTCATCAGAACTCCACCCAGCAGACCAGCCTATCACAGCCTGGCTTGCGTGGCTGCAAGTGGCTGCGTGGTTCATCAATAAATGCTGGATTTAGAGATGACTACAAGAGTATGCCACCCACACGTCAGAGCCTGGCAAGCTACCCATGGCGTATTTGATATGCCAGATACCAGTAACAATTTTAGACCTCATTCCCATGACTTGATGGAATGGTTTGAGGCTCTTTATATTCCTGGAGCAAGCAGGTGCCCTTGGGCTCTACTAGCATGAGACAGAACATATGGAGATGTTACTGGTGTCCGCTCGAGCCAATCGATGATGAATGGGAAGACAGTGATACAGTGATACATATTAAATGTCATTTTGATATGTAATTAATATTGATATTTATCATTATATCATTATTTGGTCCAGGGCCAGTCTTGGTTTGACTTCAAAGCTGAATATATAGCATTTCTGGGTGGATCTCTCTAGAAGGTGCTCAATGCCAGGGATTGAACCCACGTTCCCATGTGCAAGTGTGCACTCCGACCTCTATACCTCTTTAGCATCAATATTGAAATCCTTAGTGAGGTGTTTTACACTATGTCTTCATAATCCATTCATACTATACACTTTCTACATATCTCAGTTTGGATTAGGTGCCACTCAAATACTCAAATACATAAGTTATGAGCTACCAGATGTCTGTATACCATCACGAAGATCATTATTATCTAAATAATCCATTTCCATTCAACTTATCACTTAGATTGATGATTTTAACTCTTCACTATTTTCCTGGTGATTCTCACAATGCCATAACCTCTAATTTGATGTGAGGGTTAAAAACTGGGGGAGACCTGCAAAGATAATACAGGAGTCAAGGTACATACCTTGTAAGCAGCTCACCCTGATTCAATCCCCATACACAGGATCCCTCACCCTGGGCTTCCCATTGAGTCACCAGCCTGAATGGCCTGAGCACCCTCAGAAAGGCCCCAGACTAAAGAATGGTTTTGCAGGAGAGATAATTGGCTTTATATAAGTGAAATGGGCAGCCTTAAACTTTCCCATCCCTCTTCCTAACCATTTTGACTAACTGTTCATGGTGCTACAAAAATGATAGGAATGATTGGAAACACATTCCCTGCTCATGGACGGGGAGAATCAACTTTATCAAAATGGTAAACTCCCTAGAGCTTTGTACAGATTCAATGTGGTCCCTATAAGGATACCCATGACGTTCTTCAGAGAAATTGACCAAACACTCCTGAAATTTGTATGGAATAATAAACCCCCATGGATAGCTAAAGCAGTCATGAGAAAAAGAAGATGGGAGGCACCGCCTTTCCCAACTTCAAACTCTACTACAAAGCAGTTGTAATTAAAACAGCATGGTTTTGGAATAAAAACAGACCTGTGGACCTATGGAATAGAGTTGAGTATCCTGACACCCATCCCCAAACACATGACCATTTAATCTTTGATAAATGAGCAAAAGGTACGAAATGAAGCAAGGAAAGCCTCACCAACAAGCGGTGCTGGAAAAACTGGGCAGCTACATGTAAAAACAATATGGACATTCCTCCAAAGACTAGAAATTGAGCTCCCATTTGACCCAGCCATACCACTCCTGGGAAGCCAAAAACACACAACATAAACACCATCTGCACTTTTATTTTTATAGCATCATTATTTGCAATAGCCAGAATCTGGAAACAACCAGAGTGCCCAAGAACTAATGACTGGATAAAGAAATTTTGGTACATATACAAATTGGAATACTATGCAGCTGTTAGGAAAAATGAAGTTATAAAATTTGCCTTGAAATGGATGGACATGGAGAGGATCACGTTGAGTGAAATTAGACAGAAGGAAAAAAGACAGATATAGAATGACGGCATTATTTGCATGAAATATAGTCACTTGATCACTTGATCACTCCGAATCCCGTTATTCATCGATTTGCTCGAGCGGGCACCAGTAACATTTCCATTGGACTCTATCACGTGCCAATGTAGCCCAATGACATCTGATTGATTCAGGAATATGAAGAGCCCAAATCGTCCTTCAGGGTCTTTACAAGGAAGTCTGACCATCTTGTGGTGGGCGGCCACGTGATCTTTTGACATCCGTGGGATCGTCGGGCTCAGTCCAGCGGTGTCTCCAAATCACTTACAGTCCAGCCCATTTTTTCAATGCCTGGCGAGACAACGTCTGATTCTGGATAGCGGGGTCAGCAGATTCTTCTCACTTGAGTGAGGGTGATATTCACGCTTCGATTCCTCGGGAGACCCGATAGCATTCCCCGTAGGGCCGGTTGCGGTTCAGGGGAGGTGGAGTTATGCTGCGGGGTTTTTGTTTTTAGCTATTTCTTCAATGCCTTGAAGGCATCCTCCGCTCTCTGCCAGCAGGTGGTGTCATGGTGAGGGGCGGTTTTAGCTGTTGTGGGGATCCATTGGATGGTGTGCGGGGGGTGGGCATTACTTTTCACTTGGGGCTGAGAGTTTAGGTCCTCTTTTTTGATGGTGGTGGTGTCGTGCGTTTGTATTGGGTGATTTTGGGGTGGTACGTGGGGCGTTGGGGGGTGGGTGGTGGGGGGGGGGGGGTGGTGGTAGGTGGACTTATTGAAGGATCCAGGGCGTCATTTATTTGGCAGGCGGCGGGGGGGTGCAATGCTTTCGGCTTCTGCCGCATCTTTCAGCATTTCTGCTCTTCTGTCTTTGAGGTCTTCTTTTATCGCTTCTCTTCACCCTTTAGCAGGCTTGGACGTTAGCATTTGGTCTCCTGAGGCTCGCGCCTTGCCACGTTGGCGAATGAGCTCAAGAGTTTCTGAAGACAGGCGTCCTTTTGTGTCTTTCTCTTTCTCAGCATTCTTCGCACAATCATGGAGGTGCTGAACCAGTCGGTTGTATTCTTCATCGATGTTGTCAATGAGGGTATCTTCCCATGTTGCTGCAATGGTGCCAATGATATATAGTATGAAACCAATATCTAAGGTGAGGCAAAACATGGATCAGGAGGTCTTGTCAAAGGTGGAATCTACCACAAATGTGTGGGAGTCAGAGGTTAGGTAAGACAGAGAAGGGAGCAATGTGCTAATAATTGTCGAAAGTGATAATACCAGCCCAGAACTGAGCATTGAATACAGGCAAAAAGATACACATGTAACCTCTATATATATGTATTGCAATCCACAGTGAGTAAGAGAAGGAAGAGAGAAAGAGAAAAAAAGACATAAAGAACCTGTCATAGAGTCAGGCTAGGGACGGGGGAGGAGAATTGGGGGCATTGGTGGTGGGAAATGGGCACTGGTGGAGGGATGGGTGCTGAAACACTGAAAGACCTAAACCCAAACATGAATGTCTTTGTAATTGTATATCTTATGGTGGTATAATAAATTATTTTAAAAAAAGATAGGATTGAGATAGGTGGCTCAAAGGGGGTAGAAGACAAAATCAGAAAAGTAAAGAGAATGATTAAGAGCTGGCTCTCATGATGCTTTTGAGAAATTTACGTTTTCCAAGATCAGATGGAAGAAGCTAAGTATGTAGATCTCTAGCTCAGAGCTCAGAGTTGCTAGTACTGTGGAGCTTTCTGCCTGAGCACCATCAAAAAATAACAATTGGAAAGAATGGGCTGTCCTGGAGAGTGTCCTCCCTAGGACCCCAGGACCCTGTTGGTATGGGACAGTGAGGCCACGATTTCCCTTTTACTCCAAATCTCCCTTCCCTGTAGCATCTTGAAGCAAATGAATTTCTCTTTTCCATGATAAGAATCTTTATTTCTCTGAAGAGAAATAGATGAGGAACATACTGTACATGCTTTCTGCTTCTCTAGCTGCTATTTTCATTGTTATTTATATAAGAAGGTTCATGCAAATGACTGGCACTCATGGGCACTTTTTTAAAAGTCAAAAAAAATGCTGTTAAACTATCCACATTGTAAGGACTTTGGGGATTCTGTAATTGTTGGACTTGGTTACTCAACGTGCCAGAATTTAATATCGTATAGGCTCCAAACATAGTTTTCTATGTATTAATTATAGGATGGCATGCTGTAATGTTTAGATGATTAATTTCTATTAATACCTCTGTTTTGTTTGTCATTGTGGTTAAGCTTGAAATAGAATCCATGATGAGTGGGGAGAAAAAAAATTAAAAGAAGACAATGCTTGAGGCTGACTGGGATTTTCAGTCTGGGGAAATAGAGAAGGGTTTCAGGAACACTAGTCATCTTTATAATAACCTGAAAGATACTCCTTCTAAAGAGACACTGACCAGTAGTAGAATTACCTGCATATGAAATAAAGTTTATTTCAGCTGTTCTATGCAGCAGCCACTAGCCGTGGGAAAATATATTGAATATTGAAAATATATTGAAAATATATTGAGATGTGGCTAGTTGTGACTGAGAAACTTAATATCTAATTTGCATTTTTATTGAACTCAGTTCAATTAACATTTTCAAGCTATCATAAAAAGGTAAATTGAAGGCTTTCGTACCGAACTGAGGTGCCTGAGTGTTTTCATTTACCTTTTGGATTGCCTTCCTTGGTCAGGTTTGATTTTATACATTTCTCTTTTATTTTTCTGTACATATTTTTGTTTTGTTTGGGGGGCTATGAACAGTGCTTCTGGGCCAGGCTACTGCTGCCTCAGTGCATGGGGAATTGTCTATGAGGGGCCGGCAGTCAAGCTCTTACCTCTCACAGGCAAAGCACCTACTCAGCCCTTTCGGCTCTTTCTCTGGTGACATTTTTTGCTTCCCTTCCCTCCTCTTACCTCCCCTCCCTCTTCTTCCCTCCTCTCCCCCTCCCCTCCTCTTCTGTCCCCTTCCTCTTCTTCCCTCTCCTCTCCCTCCCTCCCCTCCCCTCCCCCCCCTCCCCTCCCTCCTCACCCTCCCTCCTCTTCTCTCCCCTCCCCTCTCCCTCACCCTCCCTCCTCTTCTCTCCCCTCCCCCTCTCCTCACCCTCCCCTCCTCTTCTCTCCCCTCCCTCTCCTCTCCCTTCCCTTCTCCTCCCCACCTTTCCTTTCCTTTTCCTTCCTAAACCCTGGGTGTTAAAGTGTTATGACGTCTAGATCCTAGAATTTCCCAAGACACAGAATTAGATAATATTAGTCAGAACATTGTGACTTTTAAATTTTTTCCACAGCTTACTCTTTGCAGAATATTGTCCTTTCAAATACTAAATACCATGTCCCCTTGTTCCCCAAACAAAAGTTAATAATTCCTTCTTTGCTTTCCAAATTCTACTCCATCTATGCTTCTGACAAAAACTTAGAAACATTGTCTCTATCACTAATTTATGTCCTTTCTATTGGTCAGCTTCTCTTCTCGTATATGCTCAATAATATACTTTTCCTTTTTTTTTTTTTTTTTTTGCTTTTTGGGTCATACCCGGCAATGCTCAGGGGCTACTCCTGGCTCTGCACTCGGAATCACTCCTGGCGGCGCTCGGGGGACCATATGGGATGCTGGGGATTGAACCCAGGCCGGCATGAGCCGGCGCGTCAAGCAACGCCCTACCAGCTGGGCTATCGCTCCGGCCCTACTTTCTTTTTTGAAGTACTCGGGCCTTCTGTTTTAATATTCTTCTGCTTAAGGAGACTGTACCTACTTTCCCTCTGAATTCTTTACATCGTTTAAACAGAAATGAATATATCAAAACCACTTTATAGACTGTGATTTCTGAACACTCTTTCTCAACAGGATGGCTGGAAATACTACAGAAATGTGGTTAGTTACATATTTTAATATAAGCAGCGGAACAAACCAGATTGAGTGTGAAGCTCTTTTGGCTTGCAAGCTCGTGTGATGAAAATTTGAAAGTCCTTGCTTAGAATTTTTTATAGCATCTGAAAAACAGTCAGGTTTAAAAGTCTTTATATTTCTTGTACTTATTGTTGGTTTGATGAAAACCTTTGAATTGGATGGTAAGTGACCATACACATGTCATCTGATTGTGAAAATATAATTAGTGGATGTTGGCTCTTGGCTCAATCCCCTCAACTCATAGTATCCAAGAAGGCAAACTTGTACCAGCAAAGCTTCCAAGTTGCTGAAATGTAACTTAGCTCTGTCACCTCAGTCACCGGCTTGTAAGGACTATAGTTGCTCACTGTTGCTCACCCTATGCAAGAGTTCTTTTAACCCTTATCAAACTGAGAAGCACATTTGGTTTTAAAAAAAGCTCTTTCCAGCAGTCATCTTTCTCGTAGTTGGTAAATGAAAGACCTCAGAGCCGCACATAGCAGGCTCAGAGAACTCGAAGCTGTCTGGTGCCTTCTCTCCTCTGCTTTACAATTTTTCCCAAAACACTCAGTCATTATGACCTCCGTCTAACATCCCAGAGGGTGCTCAGGAGATTGAATTGCTTACTCAGAGGCTCCCTAGGAAAACAAGCAAAGGAGGCCCTACTCAGAAACTGGGAACGGAGAAAAGTTTTCCTTCAATTTCCTTGATTGGTTTCTCTTTGATCCTGGGAGTAGGGCCAAGGGGACACAATCCAAAAACTGACCTAAAGAGTTATTTAAGTTGTGTGTCATGATGAGGTGTCTGGTGCGGGGCTGAGATTCTGTCTCCACCCCTAAAATACACACTTTCCATTTTAATGTCCTTTGGCAAAATTGCTGCCCCCCTCCCTCTCTCTATCCATACTTACCCTCACATGTCCTTCCTCATACATCTCAAAATAAAATAATCCAAGAGTTAAGGTTATAGATGAAGGATCAGTTTTTCCCAGCATTGCATAGGACCCTGAGCATGTCCAGGTCTCATTCCCAAGACAGAGGACCACTGGATGTGTTCCCAAAAAAAAAACTACTGCAACAAAATTGAATTTTCATTTGGGAATGTATTGGTCCTTCCTAACTACCATTTCCCAAAATGGAGGCGGGGATGTATTTAGATTATCTTCTAACAGGGAGCTCCGCACAATAAGCTCATGGAAATCATTGCTTTAATCCATTTTTATATGAAAATGCATATAAATATGGGAAATTCAATAATCCTGAAAATAAGAATCAAGGGAAAAGCAAGTGGCCAAATCTTGAGATGCCGGAGAAAAAAGGTGGGGAGTGGGTAGGGACTAGCTGACCTTACTTTCCCTTCTTCATGGATGGGTTGCGAGGGTTAATTAAGTCAAAGTCTGTAAATTTCCTCAAGCCCTTTTGAGAAAGAAGCTGCTGAAATATGAATGATGATTATGCAGCCTGCATCTCACATGTCAAGCACGCATGGCCGGCTCTGTCTGATGTGTAAGTTATGTCTCCTCCAGCTTATAAAGACAAGGAGCCCAAATCGACCTTCGCTCTCGGCCGAGCAGGAAGGCAGAGATTTATGGTGTTCCATGTGGCATCTGAGCACACACTGCCGCTTTGAACCTCTGGGGTGTGTTTGGAGAAACTAGAGCCGCTGTTTATGCCTCTTCTTGGAGCCGTAGTCCTCAGAGACGTGCGGGTGAAGGGCAGGATATGGTTGTTGAACAAGTAATTTTTCGCTGTTTTCTCATAATTTACTTTTCTTTATTAATGCATTGCTTATCAGGGTAAAGTAATTAAACAGTGAAAAGAAGAAAATGTTTCTGAGCTGGTATATTCTGAGGAGTATTATAAGAAGAAACCACAAGCCCGACCAGAGACATATTACCGCGGGTGAGGGTGCTCGCCTGGCAGGGGCCAGCTCTCATTTGATCGTTGTTCATTGCTTCTGCATATGTTACCCCCCCAAGCCCTGCCAGGAATGATCCCTGATCATATGATCAGCCAGGACTGTTCCTAATGAGCATAGTAGTCTATACCTCCCCTGAAAAAAACAAAACAAACAAACAAAAAAAAAACAAAAGGAAGACAAGAGAAAGAAGAAAGGCAACCAAACCAGTCTGGTTGTCTTCAAACAACAGAGGCTTATTTTCTCACAGCTCTAGAGGCTGGAAGTCTGACTCAAGGCGGGGCATGACCCCAGGAAGTTGCTAGGGAAGAGCCTTTTCTGGCCTCTTTCAATTTTCTGGTGGCCCATATGCTCCTTGGCGCGAGGGAACCTCCCTCTAGGATGGTTCTGCGGCCATGGCTGTACTTCCTCTTGGTGGCTGTCTTCCATATGGACCCTGGCTGAGATGCTCAATCTGCTGTGGTCTGATGCAATCTTGACTCATTCTGTCTGCAGGTCCAATCCAAATAAGGTCACATTCCAAGGTACTGGATGTCAGGATCTGGCATAGCTCTTTGGGGGGCAAAAAGGATTCAATTTCTCCCATAATCTCAACCTACAGTAGTTAAAAACAAAGTCCAATTACTGGATGTTTGCATAAAATCTCTTGTGGATGCCTATTAGGAGTGCAGAGGTGAGTAGACTCTCCACCCCTTCCCCTCCAGCTTTCCTCACGGCTTCCCTCTTGAGCACGTTCTCTTCTGACCTGTGGAGAACCCCTCCTACTTCACTCACCTTGACTTTAAGAAGCATAAGAAAAAGTTCGCAACTCATTGTTGGTTTCTTTCTCAAATAAAAAGCAGTTCCTTTATAGCAGGCTGCTCTTGGAAGCATAAACCTTGGAAATGGCCTATTTACAAAGCTTGTTTGAAAGGGTTGCATTTTCTGTTTAATGGTTTTAATCTAGCGGATGTCAAATCTCTACCAAAAGCCAGCCTTCTCTTAGATTTTTTTTTTCACCAGAAGCCATATAAACAAGAGTGGCAAGGGAGCGGAATCAGTACAGAGAAAGGCTGTTTTTTCTTCCTAAATTTTAATATCCATATTAAATTGTGGTTTAGTCCTCTAGACTCTTACACTCTCAATGTTACCATAAATCTTGAATCTTTTCAAGATGTTTCTCTCTAGCTACATATATGATACAGTTATTTTATCTTTTAAAAAATTGTGGAAATAGGAACTCTTCCTTGTCTGACTCAGCCACAGTGGCAAACAGTATGGATATTTTTCAAATAATTAAAAATAGAACCTCCAGATGACCCAGCAACTCTGCTCCCTGGCATCCATCCAAAAAACACAGAAACTTTAATTCATAAAGATATATGAACACCCAAGTTCACTGCAAGACCATTTACAACCTGAGTGCCCATCTGCAGATGAATGAGTAAATATGTGGAATTGCATAGTGAAATACTACTCAGCTAGACAAAGGACAAATTTTGCATTTCCCTACAACTCGGACAGGACTGGCTGTCATACTAAATTAAGTGAGTCAAAAGGAGAAAGATAAATACCACATGATCTTGTTCATATGTGGAATACAAAGAAAAAGGATTCAGGAGTCAGTAATACTAGTGAAAACAAACGCTGATCTGCCAATGGAACCAAGGCTGCCAAAGGATAGAATATGTCAAAAAGTGAGCGGGGGCCGTGGTGGAGGAGGGTAGCTGCTACTCTCATGCTGAATGTGGAGCAATACCAATTATGAGCCTAGAATATAGAATTGGTACTATTGGAATACATGATGCTTCCATAAAATAACTTTGGAAAAAAACTGACTTTATGGACCCATAGAGGAAGTGATCATGAAACAAGCAAAGATGAATTGAATCAGACTGATTCACAGCCACGGCACCTTCTGGGAGGCACCAGGTCTGCCAACGCAACAAATTACTCCCCAGTAGAAATTGTTAAGGGGGCCCCTACTGCCTCCTGGCCTGGGTGATGGAGCCCTTGGGAAAAGTTGCCCAGGCTCCTGGGAAGAATGCAGACTCTCTTATCGTCTTTGGGAGGCTGTGATTTCCCTGGCAAGGAGAAAAAATTGTATTTTTTAGATATCTAGATGCTGTTGGAAGCGTAAGCTCTGGGAAAGAATACACAAAACAGCCCAAGGGGGAAAGTCCTAACATTAACTCCATAAAAGGAAGCTTTAAATGGTCTCAGCCGATCCATATTTTTAGAAAATTGTTTTGACTCAGACTGCATGACTGTAATAGTATTGCCAGAACCAGCAATGAAGGGGAGATAAACATGGTGTTGTGATCCTTCTTTTACGCCTCCCATGAAGCAAGCACTGGGTAGTACAAATCTTGCTTGACAGCCTTTGATTAGCAGCTGCTAGTTTCACTAGGGAAAAAAAAGGCGTTTATCTGAGACTCCTTCTCCCTTCACAAATAAGCTGCAACTTTTCATGTGGGGACATTCGCCTAGAGGAAGCCTGATCTAAGCCTGTTCTCTTTCGTACTGCTCTCTTTGGTGACTGCTGTTTGCCTGTAGGGAAGTGGTGACCCCGGGGGGGGTGGACCTTCATGGGGTTCCTGGGTTCAACTGGGCGGGAGCAGGAACAGTGCTCTGAACTGTTCCTCTGAACCATGCCATATGCCCTGTTCCAGTCAGATCAGCATGGTGTTGCAGAAGAAGTTTTGGATGGAGAGACAAGAAATATTTCATTTGGACTTACTGTGTTCTGACTGTAACTTTAAATGTTCCACTTTTTGTTCTGAGAGCAGCTTGGATTTTCCTAGAAAATTGAGCACCACTTATAGTAAAAAACAAACAGGTGATATTTTGTCTCTTATGTAGGGCCACAAATTCAACTCCCAATATCTTATTGGAGCATTCTGTTGATGCCAACATTTAGGAGAATACGTTTTTTATATTCCCTTAAAGGATACCTGTGGAGTAGAGTGGACAGTTGCACAATAATTTCTCGAGTAGAAGCAAGAATCCCTGTTTGATTTAAGACACAGCTCAGTTCTGCCAAGTATAAAATGTACTCTTCAAAAATCCTCAGCATAGTGACATTTGAAAAATGCCTAGATTGTGTCGTTTTAGGGCCCATTTCAACGCTTAATGTTTTGAAACTCAATCCACACACCCTAAGTAAGCTCTCTTTGTTCACTAACTAAAGACCAACTTCCTTGGCCCAGAATTCTGGACTCTCTGTCACCAACCCCATTCTAACTACCAGGCCACAACTCATCTCAACTTCTTCATTCCCAATTTAGCCTAACTTCTTTGCTTCAAACTTTTCTTCCCCTTGCCCAACTCCACATGTTTTCTTCACTGTGATCGCTACATCTATTTAACAGAACTTTATTCATTCTTCTGGTGCCTTCCCTTAGTGCCAACTGAAAGTCGACTAATTTCTGTGGGAATTCAAATTTCACTACTATTTTCTGACGTACAAGTGCTTGAAAAATTAGCTGTTAGCCTGTCACTTTTCTTCCCTCAGACTTCAAAGTGAATGGAGCTTCCTCAGTTTTTCCTTTCCTTGACATCAAGAGTACTATGTTTGCACTTACCCAACAAAGGCTATCATTGAATTTTGTGGAGCAACAATAAGTTGACATTGTTTTATGCCCATGTGTGTGTATATGTGTGTGTGTGTGTATGTGTGTGTATTGCATCACATGGTTTTGATCCTGGTGTGTATTCAGAGTACATGTTAAGATGTTTGTAAAAAAAGTTCCTCTGTAGATGTTGAGATCATCAGATTAAAAAACTAGAACTCCTCATTCTGACCTCTATATAAGTATGTTTTGTAGCATTTATTATTATCTTTCAATTTTTATTTGAATATATTTGTTGAGCTACTAGCATGAAACAGGACATATGGAGATGTTACTGGTGCCCGCTCGAGCAAATCGATGATGAACGGGAAGACAGTGATACAGTGAACATATTTTAAAAGATATGAATGCTACTTGTGGTAGTATTTGTGACTGTGATATTATAATACTCAAGTATTGTTCATTGAGTATTATAATATCGTGATATGCTTTATAACAATGATCTATTGCTTGCTTTTACATATTCTATAGTTTTAAATATCCAAAGACGCTATTGATGGCTTTTGGTACTTTAAAAGTAGGTTAGAGTGAAAAAATGTATTGAATTGACTGGAAACAAATTCTCAAATACTTTCCAGACTTGTTGGGTACTGATCAGTAATTCACTGAAGGAAAGCTGAAAAGTTTCCGTTATCCTTGACATTTCAAGAGACAAAGAAAACAGAAAAGGGAAATGGTTATGGATGTTGTGGAAGAAATTGCTTCCAAATTGTTGCCTGTCAACTATTCCAGATGGTTTTACTGTTTCTTAGTGGAATTGATAGTACTTTTAAGAAGACCCAAGGAAAATAAATCAGGTTCTTCTTTACTGATGCTTACAAAGGTGCATGAAGGAAAAAAGAAAACTTCCATATTTTTGTCTGTTGGCCACTTTTACCAACTCCCTGATGACACCCATCAGTAATCTTATGACATGTTTGTATTTCTTCATTTTTTTCCATAGTTAAAATAAGTTGTTTTATGAAACTAGTGAAAATAATGTATACTGTAAGCCATAAAGTTAATAGAAACCTGGCACAAATGTCTTCTGTAGTCTAGCTGACACTTATACATGTATAAGGAGTGTGTATAAGATACTCACATACTAATACAATATCTCTCTGTATGATTGAATATCTGGTCTGTGTCTGTTTTGAGTGTGCTGCTCCCTAACCCGAGCCCCAGGTCCTGTGGGTGAGTTAGTGGTGTGACCGCTGTGGTTCCTCCCATTATCTTCACAGCACCAGAGTGACTCAGTTCTCCCAATCTCTCATTGGCACAAACCCAGATTGCTTCCAATTCTTGCAGTGAACAGTGTTGCAGCAGCCTCTCCTTCATCCAGTTCAGTCTACTTATTCCCAGACCCTCATTCACCAAGGCTGCTGGTGGGCACTTCCTCAGTCTTGGCAGGATCTCACAATGAATTCACTAGCCTCAGCGATGTCACTGTTCACCCCAGGAATGATCTTACTGTATGCTGGAAGGGAAGTGGTCTGTGAGTATCAGGGTGTTAGTGCTTTATTTGACCAATCAAAGCAAAGGTCTGTCAGCAGGTCAAGAAGGCTCCACTCAGAGTGGCTGGAGAGCATCTTGGTTTAGGATATGATGATTTTCCATGTGTGTGGCCTCATCCTCCAAACAATCACAGCAGAAGTGCCAACCTGTTGGGCAGAGCAATGTCTCCTCACAGGGGTGCCCGGTTTTCATAAGAAATAAAAGCAGTTTGGAACGTCACCTCCTTCCTTGTTATTTCATAAGACTCTACTTCCAGATGTCCTGTTTGTTATTGTTTCAAACCATCTGAAGAACTTTGTAAAGATGCACTGATTCATTTCATTTTATTATTTTTAAAAAATTTGGGGTCACATGCAGCTGTAATCAGGGCTTGTTCCTGACTCTGGGATCATTTATGGCAGGGCTTATAACTTATGTTGTGCAAAAGTTTGCACCTGGGTTGGTCTTGTTCAAGGTAAAAATGCCTATATGTGGTATTGTCACCCCAGCTTCAGTATAAGATGAAAGTCTTGGAGATCACATGAGGAATCTAAATCTGTGTTCCAAACGAGGATATTGCTGTTTCCAAACCCCTTATTCTTACATCCCTGCCTGATTGTGGGTAACCACAGCCCGCAGGCATACCTGACCAGAATCTAGTTTGGAATTAATAATTCGTTTTGAAAGCTGAGAGAGGCTCAGGATTTGCAGTGAAATTAACTTAAGGTGGGATGATTGTGGATTGTGTGGTTTTTTTTTTTCATTTTCAACTTATAATTGTTTTTTACTAGAAAGCTAGGGTATTATTGGCTCTTAATTTTCAGTAAGTTTTCATGTTTAAGTGCAATGATTACAATTATTCCTCTAGAAAAAAAAATGAGCAATTTATTTTGTGCTAAATAGTGGTGATCTTTTTTTTTTTTCTTTTTGGGTCACACCTGGCGATGCTCAGGGGTTACTCCTGGCTCTGCACTCAGGAATTTCTCCTGGCGGTGCTCAGGGGACCATGTGGGATGCCGGGATTGAACCCAGGCCTGCATAGGCCGGCCGCGTGCAAGGCAAACGCCCTACCGCTGGGCTATCGCTCCCGCCCACAGTGGTGATCTTTAAGAGGATGTTTATCCAATGGAAACTGAGCCAATGATGGAGCTGTGATGAGATGCTTGGTGTTGTCGTACTGAGTTTGTGCAATGCCCATGAAGTACACATTTCTGCATCAGACAGCTAGAGCAAGCTGATCCTATTTCTGGTTGTAAGATAGTCGAGAAATGTGAAAAGCTTAGAGGTATTCATGGCTCTGAGTGTGTATATAAATCACACTTCCAGGTTGATGGGTCCCAATTTTGTGTCCTCAAGCCTGAAGGATGCTGTGTTGTGTCACTAACAGCTTTGGGGTCAGTCATTTGTATCTGCCTCATAGTACTGCACAGACCACTGCATACCAAGAAGAAAGAGGAGAGTATGAATAATGAAAATACCTCCATAGGTACAGTGTTTGAAATCTGCTATGACAAGCATTTCTATACATTTTCCCACTTCCTAAAAAGTAGGTTGATAGAGGGGTTGATGATAAAGCAAATTGTGAAAATATGTGTTAATCATAGAATCTGGATGGTGTGCTCATAACATGATACCTCCAACTTTTCTGTAACTTTAACACTTTTCCAATATAATATTGGAAATAAAATGGAGATGTTACTGGCGCCCGCTTGAGCAAATAGATGAATAACGGGATGTCAAGTGATCAAGTGATCAACATTGGAGGGACAGAAGAAGAAATGTAATAATTTTTGGCTGTAGCAATGTGGTCACTTCCAGACACTGTGTTTATTGTAAGATGTGAGTTTGTAACAAGGTAGGGCTTTGTGCTTTTAGTGATAGTGTCTGTTTTGTTGGATTACCCTTTGTTCACAGCTCTCTGTCTCCTACTCAGCAGGTGTCCATCTCATAACCAGGTGCAGTGACTTGCCAGCCTGGGTTTGGTTTGTAAATCAAGTGTTGTTTTTCTCTTCCCTGTATGCCCTTTGCATATTCTTATGTTAGAGCAGCATGCTTTTGTATAGTCACAGGAAGACAGGAGTTTATTAACTTTGAAATAGTTACTCCTGGGCATCCTTCATATTTCATAATTTAAACCTCTTTTGCCCTTAGATTGAGTCTAGTTCCTTACACCAAAAAAGAAGATTGAGTCTAGTTCCTTACACCAAAGAAGAACGGTCCCATCGTGAGACTCAGATGAACCTAGGGCCAGTCATGAGTAAGCTATCCTGGCCTCAACATGGGTCAGACTAAGTGTCATAAGCATTTTAATAAGCTAAGAGCACTGTCATGGAACAAACTCTGTTGTGACCCGAAGATAAGCTACCTGTTGGGGAAAGGTAAAAATAAACCTGGCCTGAGGAGTGTAGTCTGGACTGTATAGCAAGATGTCCCCAGGAAAAGTCGCCCTTTAAGCTTAATCCTGGGTGTAGATAAATGTTCGTATCTCTTACTGTGTTTATACAATATAACTAGAAATATTATTAAGACAGTTGTTTTCATGCAAAGGAAAGGAGAAATAATAAGTCCAGGATTCTGCCTTTGTCCTGGGCAGGCCTATAGCCCCAGGGCAGGATCCATCTCTGGGGGATATCCCTGGTAGTTTGCCCCCTAGGAGGAGGGGCCCTTTATCCTTCTCATTGTTTTAGGATGAAAGTCCTTCACCTCTGGTATCACCCAATTCCCAACCTTTTGTGATCATATAACTAGCTGACTTGACTAAAATTGAGAGGGAGAACCTTTGTATACCAAGGGGCTGGTGGTACTGTTCCTTTGCTAACTGGTAGGGGAACAGTCATTGACCCTAAATGCATCAAGTAAGCATTTGGGGCTTCCATATCTATAGGGGTCCCTGCTGAACCCCAACATTTTTATTATGTTTTTTGTTTTGTGGTGCTGAGGTTCAAATCCTCATGAGTGATCTCCCCACTGAGCTATGCCCCTCTTCCTTCCTTCCTTCCTTCCCTTTGTTTCCTTCCTTCCTTCCTTCCCCTTGTTTCCTTCCTTCCTTCCTTCCTTCCTTGTTTCCTTCCTTCCTTGTTTCCTTCCTTCCTTCCTGTCTTTCTTTTTTCTTTTTCTTTCTTTCTATGATTTATTTTAAACACTGTGATTTACAAAGTACAATTTTTTTTCACAATACAGCTGCTGGAAAGCTTTATCATTCAGCACCAATCCCACCACCAGTGTGCCCCCTCCTACCACCAGAGACCTTTATTTCCCTCCCACCCTCCATCTCCCACCCAATGCCTGCTCACTTAGCCAGCATCAATTATGTTGATCCTTACAGTTCATATAAGGGAACAGTAAAGATAAGGTCATGCCTTTTTTTTTCTAGGCAGATGTGTGGGAGTATGACCAATTTCTGCTCTTGGATTCACTTTCTGGGTTTCCAGAACACAGTGGTTTCCTACGCACAATCCCAGATACACCATCACTACAGCTACTGACAACACTTATTTCACATTTATCTCAATATCTGTTTGAGCTTTTCCTATTCATACACTGAACAATCCATTCTATATTGGTTTTTGGAGCTAATTCTCTATATGGTCAATGAACCTGGTGTTAGACAAAACTCACTGGAGATCCTAAAATCTCCGTTGTGCCATTTGAGTCCACTGTATAGGAAGTTACCAAGGTAGTCCCCCAGACCACACCTCGTGCCCACACACTTTGTTTCCAAAAAATGTGATGGGATACCAGTTAGATGAATATACTAGGTTTTGAGATAACCCGTGTGCCGTGGGGTGCGGGGGTACATGGGACCCCCATGTATAGTCCCTAGCCGGTCACAGTTCTGGGTGGGCCCACCAGGCCTTGCTGGAGGGCATTGAGTTTGGGGAGGTCGGCGCCAACTTCAACTCCCAAAGGAACCTGGTGGATTCAATCACCCAGTCCTGCATACCTGGGCTTGAAACTCGACTATTCCATTGGGCGTGGCTCTGCTGAGTTGTGAAGTCTGGATCTTGAAAGTGACTGCAGATGTAATGCATGGGGTTTTCGGGGTCTGACTCCTCTTGGGCTCTGACCAGGAGGCAGGAGGAGCCTGGCCCTGTCCCCGTTCCAGGACCCCTCATCAGCCCAGCACAGGCCGAGCGGGCAGCGTGCCCTCTTCCTTTAAAAAATTTTGTTTAAGGGCCAGAGTGATGGTACAGTGGATAGAGTGTTTGCCTCGCACATGGCTCGACCTGGGTTCCATCCCTGGCATTCCATATGGTCCTTGAGCACAGCCAGACCCAGTGCTACCCCAAGCTGCTAAAGCAGAGCATGCATGTTTGAGAGTCTCCAACTATTCCATGTGCACAGGATCAAAGCAGAACTATGCCACTGTGAGGTGTAGCCTGTCTCTCTGATTTCCTCTGGGTAGGCTAGGATTCTGTTGATAATTTTTTTTTTCCAGCGTTTGGCCGTAGTTCTGAGACTTGCTAGCTTCCTTCTTAAAAGTTTCAGAATGAAGACAGTGAATTACCCAGGCAGACAAAGAGGGTAGGTGCCCTAAACTTGTGTTTGAGTCTTACCTCTGCTCTAGCCACTTGTTTCATTTTGTTTTGGGGCCACACACAGCTGTGTTCAGAGCTTATTTCTGACCCTGTGCTCACTGATCACTCCTGGCCAGTTTGAGTGTCCATATTGGGTTCCAGGGGTCGAACCAAGGCTGGCTGTGTGTGAGGCAAGAACCTTACCTTGTACTGTCTCTTCAGTCTCTGATCCAGGCACTTGTTAACGCTCAGATATCACGTGTCCTTTATCAAGGGAGTGTCAGTGCCAGCATCACCTAATGCTCAATTATACTAACATGCATAAAAAGATTTTTAAAAGCAATGCTCAAAAAGGAACTGGTGACAGTGTTACCGCAGTTATCGTGCTTGTGGGCCATTCTTTATTAAGTGTTAGGTCATCAGACTGTGGTGGCTTCACTTGTCCCTAATGGGTTGCATGTCTTCTAGGACATTGCTCAAGCAGTGTCCTTTGCTTACAGTTCCAGAAATGTCCTTGCTTGAACACTTTCACCCACCACATTCCATCTAACGGTAAGACCTTCTCTGAGGGAACAGGACTGGGTTTAGGCCAATTTGTACAAACATATATTGGCTTGAACCAAATCCACCACCTTTTCTGTTGCAGCACCAAGCACCAAGTCTGAAGAAGCCATAGAGACTGCTCTTTGAACTTACTGAACAGTGCTGGACTAACACTGTGGAGATATAACCAACTGTCTGTGCCATTTCTTCTTATACAAACCATCCCATATATGTTTTATCCACATCCAAGGAGTAAAATGTTGGAACTGAAATTCTCCTCCTTAGTTGTAGCCTTCAGTCTGATATAATTCACCCCCAAATCATCACACAAATATTGCAAAATATCCCGCAGAGTTTTTTGTTTGTTTTTTTTTTTTGAGTCATATCCAGCAATGCTCAGGGGTTACTTCTGGCTTTGCACTCACGAATTACTCCCAGTGGTGCTCAGGGAACCATATGGGATGCCAGGGAGAGAACCCGGGTTGGTAGCGTGCAAGGCAAATGCCCTACCTGCTGGACTATTGCTCTGGCCCCCCCATGTTTGAAAAAACTTTTTTTATTGTTCCTACCAATGACTCCCTGGGACTCTAAATGGGCCAAAATAACTAGTTATTTGTACCAGAGATTAACTTGTGATTTTTTTTTGTGTGAGCTAAGGGCAGGGTCTGGCACCCTGACCTATGTTTATGCCTTTCACCTTTTGATACAGGATCTGGTAAAGGAGAAGAGATTTGATTCAATGAAACTTTTTTTTGTATTTTATTATACCACATGAATTACAAAGATGTTCATGTTTGGGTTTCCATCCTGCAGTGCTCCAGCACCCATCCCTCCACCAGTGCTCTCAATGCAACACTTTAAGAAAATTTATAGGAGGTTCTTTTCTGCAAGACATTGTTAGCAAAGAAATTGTCTTACTATGGTTTGCAAATTTATGTTTGATTGTTTAGAGATATCACACTTATGTTTTTTATGCTTCAGTGCATGGGCAAGATATACTTTCCTTAGCTAAACTTGTGGTAGTCAAGGATCCATTTCTTGTCTTTAGGTTTCACTGTGCTTTGTGTGAATAGAAAAAGCTTGTGCCAGGTGGCGCTCATGTTGGGGACCCTCCTTACCTACACCCAAGCATCAGAGACATCTGTAGATTATCTTTGGATGCAGCAACAATGTAATCATCAAGGAAAGATGGATACTTGAAATCGCTCTTGATCTACCACCACATTCTGCTTTCTCCATTCTCTGCAGGGAGCAGGACCATTGTCATGGAACCCAGTCATCTGCTCTTGGGGACTAGGAGGAGGAATTAGAAGAAAGAGGCTCAGACTTTGAGCTTGGGGTTCAGACACCTGGATGTGAGCCCCAAGCTCTACCATCTAGTGACTTCAGTATGGTGACCCTGCTTCTCTGAGCTTCAGCATCCACCTCTGCTAAATGAGGACAATTCCGTTTTTATATGCGGTTTCATTACTATTAAGAAAATATTCATAAGCTTATAAATATTAAATAAATCATATAAATCATATTATTCCTATTTAAGATCGAACAAATAGCCATGAACTAGACGCAAGTAAATGTTGTAAGAGTTTCTGGCCTCCTAGAAGATATACTTATAAATAAAAAAATGAAGTGCTAAGCTCCAGGTGAATAACTGGTGCAAATACATCCTCGTGGGATCTCCTCCCAGGATTTCAACCTTTTATACCAACTAGCATGAAAAAGTAAAAAAATTCAAAAGAAAGAAAAGCAATATCAAAAATGCTAAACCTCACATCTATTGGGGGTGGCCAGTGCACACTGTATGTTTAGGTTTCTAGGTCTTATCAGCTACTATAATGGTAGAATCTGCATGTAACGTAAGGAATTAACTTGGGACATTCAACTTGAGCCTCAAAGACATGAGACTATCAGAGATTAAAGTTAAGGATGTATTAAAAGGACCAGTGTCCTTAATACCAATAGTTCCCAGCCAGAAAAGCCATTGGGACAAGCTCAGGCACACAAACCATTGAACGGTCCTGCCATCACTTAGCTGTGTGTGTGCTTGGCATTGGCACATCTTGCAATTATTTCAAACACAAGAAATTTGAACTTTGCAGAAAAAAAATCTTAGTGAAATGTGATGATGGTCAAATCTAGTGTGTCTGTGGTTGAACCTGGAACCATGGAGTTCCACTGGCCCCACTTAGTTCAGGGCTCTGGGATAGATCTAGTTTCATTCAGTGTCCCTAGATAAATCTCTAGCATTCTCTGTGACTCATTTTCTAGAAAGAACTTTGAAAGGAGATGTATCTGATGCCAGCGTAACCAAGCCTGCTTCATATAACTTATTAGAAAGTTCTCTTTTTAGACTACTGAAGTATAAAGGCTTGCACTAGTCCCTGTTCTTTCTCCCTACCCTGCACCAGATCTTCCTGTAGCTGGTTTTGTAAAGAGCCCATTATGCAGGGTTAAAGTGAAGAAGTATCATGCACATAAATTAGCATATAAAGACTTGGCAATGGAAACCTGCCAACGCCTTCCACGGAGAAGCCCAGATAACCCAGTGCTAGACAAAGTGGCTTTCAGTAGAGAAATAAAGAAAACAATTCCCCTCAGAGCATGTCCTAGGAAAGAAGATAAAGGAACTCGAGGATGGATAAAAGTATCCAAAAAACATAAAAAGATGAATTGATGGGAACTGCTAGCCTGACCACTGGCGGGGTGATAGGTGGAAAAAGTAACACCATAAAGAGTACAATAAACTATGGAAATAGAATGGCAGCCTCGTCCAAGGGAAAAAAAGTGAGATCACATAAAACTGTTCAAGAGAGGCCTGGAAAAAAGCATCTTTATGAGTTTAACATGAGGATTCTATTCTTACCACCTGTGGGGAGTAATTGGCTTGGGCTGACTAGAGGTTTGTTTTGCCTTCTTGGCAGGAGCCGAATTGTTATGTTAATATTCTACTGCCTACGTTGTAAGTACTGGCTTTGAAAAGAAATAGTTGTGCAGTGGGGAGAAATCCCAGCACCAGCTTCTCTTTCTGCTTTTGCCCACCGAGTCCTTACCGGCCTCAGATCTCACGCTCCGAATCTGGGAAAGCATTAGGATCATGCTCACCATTTCCATCACTGTGCAAAAACAAACCCAGTTTCCTGTGGGTAATTCATGGCACGCAGAGCACATTTGGGACAACAGCAGCCTCTTTGCTAACGGAATTATCATCAGACTCCCCATTGCCCACGTTTTCCTTGATCCATGCCATCTCTTATTCATCAACCCTGACTTTTCTCTAGAGGTCATTCCAACTGATCCAGGCTCTCAAATATTTTTAATCATCATTTAGTATTGTGAGACTGAAGCTAGAGTACTCCAGGTAGAATGAAATTCAGCTGGGTTTCTTTATGTTTAAGGAATTGAAGTTTCCAAAATTCAGCAGAATTTCATTAAGTTGCAAAATGATGGCGCCATTTGCTGGATGTGTTTCTTCTTGTTAGGCCACATCTCTGTGTATTTCTACCACCTCCTACGAGATGACCTTTCTAGTATGTTGCTTCCTGATAGCTGATTCCAGAGAGGTGTTGGGTAAAAAGTTAAAATGGAACTCATTTATACTAATTTGCGATTTACTCATGACCCCTTAAAAGTTGCAAAGTCTTTAGGATTGTAAAAAATAAATCTACCACTTAATCACTGCAAATGATCTTGCGCCCTTCTCTGGCTGTTTCCTCACCTCCCAGACTCTTTTCTCACTTCTACTGCTATCTGCATAGTTTCTGAAAGTGTGATCATGTGATTTTTTAAAAAAAATGTTATTTAGTACAGCAGTGACACAGTAATTTGGTTAAAACATTACATAATTAAACCCATGGGTAACTACAAAGTATAAATCTGATGATTTATAAGAAAAATTAAGTTCCCTATTATTTAAGAAAATAATCACGTATACAGTATAGAAGTTTGTGAGTCAGAGGTTCTAACTGGGTCATGTATTTCCCGGGATCAAATACACCCCTAGAGCTGCTGGGAAAGTTGAGACACAGAGAAGCCATCTGGGCAACTTCAAATTTCTGAATATTCTGAATGCCACATCAGCATCACATAATCAATCAAATGAGAGTCTAATTCAGGTATTTCAAAATTATTTTCCATCAAACATTCCATCAAGCATTCATCAATAAATGCTCAAGTTTTGAGGTGGCTACAAGATTATCCCACCCGCACCACAGAGCCTGGCAAGCTACCCATGCCGTATTTGACATGCCAAATACTAGTAACAATTATAGACCTCATTCCCATGACTTGATGGAATGGTTTGAGGCTCGTTATGTTCCTGGAGTGGGCAGATGCCCTTGGGCTATCTTGCATGTAACAGGGCATATTGAGATGTTACTGGTGCCCGCTTGAGTAATCGATGATCTACGGGAAGTCAAGTGATCAAACATTGATTTCCACCCATATGTTCTAAGTATTAGCTTGGCTAAAACTGAACAATAGCAGCTACCTACCATTAAAAGAAATGTTCTAATGTTTAGCTGTCTTTACAATATGAATTTTATTATAGACAACATAAGACTGGGTGACCCCAACCGACACCCTCAGTGGTGGTTCCTTAACATTTGAAGTATCTTTTTCAGAAATCCATACTCCAGGAGAGGTTATTTGGGTAAGTTCCCTCTCATTGACCATAGAATCGGTCAATGTAAAACTTGCAAATATAGCACTATGTATACTTACCTTCAAGGTTTAATACATAAGCATCGGTTGTATTAGCAAAAAAATTTTACCAGAGAAAATGGATGATATTGAAATGTAGAGTAGAAAGATTGGCATCAACCTAGTAGACTTTGGTTTATGTCAATGAAATAAACCACTGGTCTTCAAATAAGAAGGGCTATAACATAGGGATTGAAGTTTCAGAGGCAGATTAAGTTAATTTCAGGATGCCAGCTAGCTTTGGGTCCTTGCAAAGTGTGTGTAAGATTAGCACATAGAACATTACACGTCTTCGGGATTTATCAGATCTTAGTAGGTTAAGCAATTTGGAGGTGCGGGCTGCAGCAGTTATAGAACTAGACCTTCTGCATCTGAAATAGCTCTAGACTTCTGTTCCTCCAAGCCATGTGCCTAGGTCCTGCATACTACTCAGGCCCTGTGCTGTCCTGTCCAGTCTCAGGTTTGCTGTTCAGCCCCTGGTGCTGAGGTCTACTTCTACTCCTCATTTCTACCCATTGTTCCTAACCCCATCGCTTTCTGTGTCCCCCAACCATGCATATACATGACAGCTGCTGTTTCATTCCCCTGTCAGTCTATGGGAGTGTATGAGGCCCAAAAGAGCTAGAGCTAGAGAGTGGTTTTGCTGTCTATCTATTTTCCTCCACCCTTACCTTTTCCTCCTATCTGACTTGCTACGCCCTGCACAGGTGCCGTTTAAAATGTCAAATCAATCATCCTCTTTATCTGATGTAGTTTCCTCACTTCCACTGAAACATGTCTAGAGATAGGAAGATCCAAAAGCAGTCCTGGGGGGTGGGGTGGGGGGGCTGAAGGTAGGGCATTTGCCTTACTGGTAATGCATTTGATTGGTCACTTCAGGTAATAGCAGGTAGGGCGTTTGCCTTACATATAGCTGACCCAGGTTAGATCCCTGGCACCCAGTATAGTCCCCTAAGCCTGAAAGGAGTGATTCCTGAGCATAGAGCCAGGAGTAAGCTCTGAGTACTGCCTGTCCCCTCCCCAAAAGAAGAGGTCTTGCAATAATTGAGAAAAATGAGAAAGGGCACAGATTGGAAGATGAACTCCAGACATGTGGCAGAGGGCATCTTAAAATCTTTTCCCACTTTCCATGTCTTATGTTTGCTATAAGACATATCCTATTGCCACCACCACTGGCTGCATCTGCCTGTGAGTAATATGGCTTATTCACTTTCCTTGTCCTTCTAACACCCATCCAAGGGTTTCTAATTAATAAAATGTGAGCAAAAATGCCTGTTAGCAGAAGAGTTTCCAAAAAAGTGGTTTTCTGAGGCTCAGGGTATAGCCTATAGGAAGGTACTCACCTCACATGTGTAAGACAGCCTGAATTTTATCCCCAGCACCATTGAATAAAATTTGAAAAGTTTCCTGACCTCTTGTCCCACCTAGAAAGGAGTGTAAATGGACAGTAGAGATTTTGATTATTAACAAGCAATATCAAGCTTAGCAGCTAAGAATCTGACCAGCTGCTAAGAATCTGACCAGAATCTGACATTCTTTTGAGGTCAAGTTAGATCCAGACAAACCATTTCCAGTAATGCTTTCTGCTGTTATGAAATGATCACTCTGGATAAGAACTGCATGCTCAAAGTGGATAAACATGATAGCATCTCAGTATCTGTATTGCACACCATATTGCCTAATGATAGAGAGAGACAGAGAGAGAAGAAAACATCCGCCATAGAGGCAGGCTGGGGAGTATGGGAGGAATCTGGGGACGCTGGTGTTGGGAAATGTGTACTAGTGGAAGAATGGGTGCTGGAACACTGTATGACTGAAACCCAATCATGAACAGCTATGTAATTGTATATCTCTTGGTTATTCAATTAAAAAATAATATACAAAAGAAAAGAAAATGCTCTGTATATGTGCAGCCCAATACAGTAGCCAGTGTTACCATGTGGCTCTTCACTTACATCACTTGTCTGCCCATTGTTCATCGATTTGCTCAGCGGGTACCAGTAACGTCTCCATTTGTCCCTGTCACAGGCTAATATAGCCCAAGGGCCTTTGCTCACTCCAGGAAATGAAGAGCCTCAATCCATTCATTCAGGTCATGCGCATGAGTTCTATTATTGTTACTATTTTTGGCATATCAAATATGACACGGGTAGCTTGCCAGGCTCTGCTGTACAGGCACTCTCAGTTTTTGTATTTACTGATGTACTGCAACAGGGAGAGCCAGTAGCAACTCTGTCCCGTGTATCTGTGTCTCTGGTTCACTGCTGACAGTCGGGGAGCGGTTTGTGGGTGGGTCTACCAGGCCTCCCATTCGGGATATAGGTTGGGGAAAGGCACCTCAGCACCATCTCCATGGAATCCTGGTGACTTTAGTTGCTAAGACCGGCATACCTGGGCTTGAAATAGGCTCTCTCTTGGGTGGAACTCTGATGAGCCATGGAATTTGGACACTGAAAATGGCTGCCATCACAGTGTGGGGATTCCTCTGGCTTCTTCCGAGGCTCGAATGGGGTGACAGGCCAAGGCCAGAACCCACCCTCCCTCCCAGATGCCTCATGATGAGCAGAGCACAGGGAGAGCCAGTAGCACCTCTGTCTCGTGTATCTGTGTCTTTGGTTCACAGCTGACAGCCCAGGAACAGTTCATGGGCGGGCTCACCAAGCTCTCCAGGTCGCTCTTAGACACTTAAAATATGGTTAGTGCAACCGAAGAATTAAATTTTAATTCATGGGAACCTGATTGAAATAGCTCCATGAAGCCATGGCTACTCTAGAGTGCAGATTTAGAGCTCTCATTGCCTTTGCACAAATGGGAAGCGCCATAGATTGGCAGATTTGGTGCCCCTCATCCTATCATATGATTATTTGTTGCATACATGGCACATTGAAGGTGTTGTTAGAATAATGCTGATGGAATTGGGGACAGGTTATCACTAAACTCACAGACTGATGCGCACTGCTTTGTTGTACCCACTGGCTAACAACACTTTGTTGTCTGTTGGGCTGAATGC
Organism: Cryptotis parvus; assembly: GCA_021461705.1. NCBI lineage: Eukaryota > Metazoa > Chordata > Mammalia > Eulipotyphla > Soricidae > Cryptotis > Cryptotis parvus. The sequence continues at coordinate 6,904 of JAJIBD010003452.1, read as the reverse complement.
CATCTGAGGTTCCCTTTCCTTTAACAACCAACCATGGCAATGTAATAAGGAGACCAGGGATGTTTACCGACAGAATCTACTAACTGTGACGACTCATTAGCCCAATTACTCTAGCATCCTCATTAATTATAAAGCAGATGTTACAGCAGATATTTTCCTCATAAATATTACCCAAACCTCCAGAATCTGTAGAATTTTTGCAGTTAGGAAATACGAACAGAGAACCAAATACCACAGACATGGTCATATAAAAAAAAAATCCAGAAAAGTTAGTTGCCCTCAACACAACTTTCTTCCATGTGAGCATATACTCTAGGAATTTGAAAAATCATATGCGTGACACACTTGCTAGGTCTGAACTTGTTTACAATTTGCATGGTTGAATCTTCATTTTAGAATGTCACAAACACAACTCAGTATTTTGCAAAGGAGCCATGACTGCTGCATGCTTTGTCTCTTGGAGAACCACAAATCAGCTTGTTCTTTTTCCCACATACAGTATAAGCTACTTCCCTTTCGTCTTTCCAGTGCCTAGGGTGCCAGAGCAGAGTGGGTGGCTTTTGTGGCTCTGTGACCCATATTTGTCAGTGATCCTGCTAAGTTTATAAGTGAGACTTTTTCGTTGGCTTGAAATCAGAGAAAGGGAAAGCAGATGTTACTGTTTTATTTTTTTTTCTTACACATCAACCGTTCCTGTCTCGTCTTTCTGCATTTTTCATCTTTATGAAGTTCCTTACCTATTTATTTATTTATTTATTTATTTATTTATTTATTTATTTATTTATTTATTTATTTATTTTGCTTTTTTGGGTCACACCGGTGTCGCTCAGGGGTTTCTCCTGGCTCTGCACTCAGGAGTTACTCCTGGCAGTGCTCAGGGGACCATATGGGATGCTGGGGATCGAACCCGGGCCGGCATGGGCCGGCTGAGTGCAAGGCAAATGCCCTACCCGCTGGCTATCGCTCTGGCCCCCTTACCAATTTTTTTTAAATGACTGCATTTTTCTTGAAGAACAGCATGTCAAGGAAATGATACCATCTTATTTTTTAAGCATTCATGGAATTTAAGTTATGCGAACTCTAGCATCCTCATTAATTATCACTTTACCTGACAGTGGATGAAACTTGTTTTGAGTTGTCTTCAGAATTCTATAAATTCTATCCTGAGGTGCGGGGTTGGGGGAAGTGCCTGAAGAAACCAGTTACTAGTGCATTTGCTTAGTCAGCAAAACCTCACATTAGTGCTTGCTGCCTTATTCTTCAGCCCCAACACACTCCATATTTATACAATTGCAGATGAGGCGTTGTGGGACCCATGATTCGCTGTTTCTGTAATTCTTTGCTGGCTTTGAAGCTTCCTGCATTCAAGGATTCTTTTTCTGTTGCAGTGTGGGGAGGGAGCCCACAGTAGGAAATGTGTTCCTGTCCGTTCCTGAGGAGTGTCTCCCTGCATGGCTCAGTTTAGCGGGAGGAGAGCAGGTGCAGGTCCTGTCTAGAAGGTGATGAGGAACTGTATTGGTATGCGCGAGAGTCACTCTTGTCACCCACAGGGCATCAGGGAGGAACAGGCACTGGAATAAAGGGAATTTCTCCAGAAATACTGAACCGCTCCTCTCCTATATACATTTGGAGCCCTGTAATCCTGCTTTCCATATTACCATATTAATGGGTTTTCTCAACTAAGGGGCTCCCTCATTTAGGAACTTATAATTCACATTACCTCAGACAGAGCTAGAGTTGTAGCCAATCAGACTGTGTGGGGACCGCCCGACTGGCCCAGTGTGTGTTGAGTTATGGGTGAAGATGATATGACTGGCTGATTGGCATGTCAGGCTGTTACTTCCAGATAGCCCATATTCAAAAAGCGTGTGTGAAGGCTCATTCTTCTTTTACAAATCCATGTTAGGCTTCAGAGCAAAACTAAAGACTCCTGATGGAAAGCTGTCAGCTCAAAGCGGGCAGTGTAACTTAATTAATATTAAAATAAAACTGCCCCTTTGTTTCAGTTTAATCACCAACCCTTGAAGCATCAACTTGAGGAGGACCAAGCTTTCCAATGTATCTGTCACCTAAATTATTTTCTGATACAGTTAAGCAGATGAACGTTGATTCTTAACTTCCCACCAGAGCAGAGCAGGTAATTCAGTTCAGAGGATCAGGTGCAGGCTGTCAGTATGCCCAAGCGGTTCATGAAAATCTTTTGCTCTTTCTGCTTCTGATCAGAGTTGATGGTGCTGAAACATTCTATTTTGCTTTTCTATTTTGCTTCTTAAGTTGGAAAAAATCTAATGAATGATGACGCATGACCTATTAGGCGCTCTCACTTGCTCTTGAATTACATACCTCCTTGTTTACATGGATTGATGGGAGAATTGGTTGGCTTCTTACAAGTGTGATAAAAGGGTTTCTGGAATGTATTTCCTAAACAGGATTTGCAAGGCCAGTTTTTAATGCTCTGAAAGGCAAAGTTGGAACCAAAGTGAGCTGTCAAATTACACCCCCTCTCCCTAGGCTTTTGAGAAGACTTGAAATTATTCTTGGACTCAAACCGACCTTAGATTGCCAAGAGAGCTGGGGCTGGTGGTTCCCAAAAGCAGACACCGTGCTCTTTTGTTATATTGCTAGTATTGATTTTTTCTCCCCTGCTGCCTTTATCTAGGGATGCAGAAAGGCCCCACTAAAGCCCTCTTGTCTTATCTATTTTTTTCAGGATTGTTGATTGGTGCTGGCTGTGCCCTCTATCCCTTGGGCTGGGGCAGAGGAAGTTCGTCAGACTTGTGGCTACATTTCTGGTCAATATGACTTGGGTAAGGTCTCTTCATTGCAGACACTCTCTTTCAAAATGAACATTATCTGATCACTCTGAGAAGAAAAAGTTGGAAAGGGGCCAGGAAAGAAAAACACAGTCTGGTGTTAGAGCTACTAGGCATGGCTAAGAGGTCACACACATCCATAGATCCATCGGCTCAGTGAAAAGTTACTGACACACTCCTGTTTCCCTGCTCCTATTTGCTGCATTTATTTTTAGAAACACAAATGAGCAATGGCTTCCGCTTCGGAGAGTTTATAGCTATTGATTAATTCATTCAAAATAATTTTTTATTACTCATGGCCTATGCTAAAAATGAGTCTGTTCGAGAATTTCAGACTCCATCTAGGAAAATGAAGCAAACAAAACCATCAAAGAAATGACAGTGAGGGCTAAGCATGCCAGAATCATTCCTTCTAGGACAGTAGGATAGTAGAGAGCTTTGTAAAGAAGGAGAAAGTCAAGCCTGTTCTGCACAAGTACGGCACATGGGTCACCTGAAAGTGGACGGAGCAGCTGATATACAGGAATGCAGAATAGGAAAGGTACAGGTTGGGACGAGAAGTCTCCATAGGTACCTGGCTGAGGGCTGGGTCCTGGAAGCAGAGACAGATACTATTAAATAAGTGCATGTTTTACACTTTTAAGAAGTGCTCCTAGTGAATTTGATTTTCTGTATATTAAGTACAAAGTATTTTATAGTTTTTACTTGTAACAGTAGTGTATTCTACTCTATTTTTTTTTACTTTTTTGCTTTTGGGGTTATAACCAGCAATGCTCAGGGGGTTACTCCTGGCTCTGTACTCAGGAATTACTCCTGGCAGTGCTCGGGGGACCATATGGGATGCCAGAGATTGAACCCAGGTAGGCCGCGTGCAAGGCAAATGCCCTACCCGTTGTACTATCTCTCCAGACCCTTTTATTCTGTTCTTAAATGATTTGCAGGGCTGGAATTAAGGTGTTACAGGGGTAACACCTTTTACCTTCCCTTGTAGCTGTTGATGTTATTTTTACCTCTGTCTCTGTCTGGTCTACCTGCTCCTCCTTGAGCACGAAGAAACTACCCCAAGCACTGCTGGGTGTGTTCAATCCCCTTCCCAAAGAAACAACTTTCATGCTGCCATGTAGTTTGCATCATTTTTACTTGGAGATTTCAGTCTTTGGTCAACCTGCATTTAATCACTGATTTCTTTCTGAATGTGTATTTAGTCTATTCCAGCCTTTTGTTTTTAGATATTGTAAAGAGCAGTCTAATGAATGTTCTTTATAAATTATTCTCTTCTGTGTAGTTGCTGTCACAAAGTTAAAATTATGAATCCATAAAACACTATTGCCAAATAATGATAATTACACATTTCCCTAAAGTATGGATGGGCCCAGGGAGCTGCCTGAAAGAGCTGAAACATAACCCAAGTGTATGAAGCCCTGAGTTCTATTTCCAGAAGTTCATGGTATTTCATACTACCAAGCTTGGCTCCTGGGGCACTGACCACTTCTGAAGAGACCCCCAAAAGTAAAATAAAATAATCATGAGTCTTAGCTTTCGGCAGTCATTGCATAGACTAACTTGAACATCCACTGTGCATGTTAAATATTACAGAAGAAAATTCTGTATGGTATGTCTAATTAGAATACTATTGTTTTTTCGATTGTCATTTTTAATTATCGCTGTTCATGATTTTTTTTTTATCATTTTTCTTATTTTTGATTGAAACTACTCTGCAAAAAAGTAAGATATTGAGAAAAATGATTTGATGCCATAACAAATATCCAAACACTTGTGAAGGATAGTGCTAGAACTTCAGTTTTGGTGCTGCATGAATCCTATATTTGTACAGGGGTATTCACCTGTAGTCTATAATGTGGGCAACCAATGATAATTGGTTTTTCGAAAGGAAGGTACAAAAGATCATTAATTTGAAAATGAAATATTTTCCTATGAGTTCACACCCAGTGGTGCTCAGAGTTTATTCCTGTCCTCAGGGATCATGACTCCAATGCTGTGATCCAACTAGGCTTGGTCACATGCAAGGTGAATGCCTTAATCTCTGTGCTATCTCAATGGCCCCAAAATGAAGCAAGTTTTGTTTTATTTATACTCTTTGAATAGCGTAAAGCATACTTTAGCCTTGTTTTCTTCAAAATTATACTAGTAGAAAGACCTGCTCACACACCACCTAATGAGAATGGAGAGTGTGGGTCCCTCAGCCTACTCCCCCTCCTCAATAATGGGCTTTTTTTAATAATGGACTTTTTTATGTCTCTTTCTCTTGTGTTGACATGAATGTGGTGGTGGGGGTAGTTGGTTTTTTGGGTTTAGTTGTTTTGCTCTGGAAAGCAAATTGTGTCCAGGGGAAAGAGTTTAATGCAGTGTTCGAATTTTCTTTCTCTAATGTTTTAGGCATTTCGGGCTGTTTCACAGGCCCCAACTTGCTTGGAACATTGTTCTTGCTGATTTCTTGTTTCGTGCATTGCTCTGTTAATTAGCAGGTTATAATGAAGCTCATATCCTGTTATTTGTGATTTCATTACCACACTCCAGTGTTTGATATCTTCTCAGCATTGTAAATTAAAAAATGTGATCGTCAAACTTAAGAATAAAAAAAAACACACTGGCCGTTTACTGGTGCTAATTTATTATTAAACATTATTGGGGCTAGAGCAATAGCCCAGTGGGTAGGGCATTTGCCTTGCACGCGGCGGGCCCTTACAGGCCTGGTTTGATCCCTGGCATCCCATATGGTCCCCGAGCACCACCAGGAGTAATTCCTGAGTGCAGAGCCAGGAGAAACCCCTGAGCATTGCTGGGTGTGACCCCAAAACCAAAAACAAACAAACAAAAAAAAATTATTAAGCTCAAAAGGAGATGACCTCCGACTCCATGAGGGCCTCCATTTTCCACATCCGGACTTCCCTCTCGTCAGAACTCCACCCTGCAGACCAGCCTATCACAGCCCGGCGCCGCCTTGCGGCCCTGCTGGCCGTGCGGTTCATGAATAAATGCTGAATTTTGAGATGACTACAAGAGTATGCTACCTGCACGGCAGAGCCTGGCAAGCTACCCGTGTTGTATTTGATATGCCAAATACCAGTAACAACTATAGACCTCATTCCCACAACCTGATGGAATGGTTTGAGGCTCTTTATGTTCCTGGAGCAAGCAGGTGCCCTTGGGCTCTACTTGCATGAGACAGGTCATATGGATATGTTACTGGTGCCTGCTCAAGCAAATCAATAATGAATGGGAAGACAGTGATACAGTGATAAGCTCTAAAAGCTGTTTTAACAAGTAAAAAATCAGAGTGCTGTTTTTCTCTTTGCTGTTTAATATTTTTTGTTTTTTTTTCAGATTGGATAATGGGAAAGGAGACCAAAACATGTTTTATTTCCAGATAAAACGTGTTGTAGTTTTCCTGAGTGCATGTATTGAGTTTGTTGAATATACATACTTCTGGTTACAATGATCTTTGCAGGCTTTGTGATCTTTTCTTTCCAAAGAAGACCTAAAGAAAAGTTGTCATATAGAGATCTCACCAGGCCTATCTCTTGCAACTTTGTCATTATAAGAATTACTGTTCTTAGGAAAGTGTTGCTCTCACCAAACACTAAGAAAGACTGAGCTGCAGAGACGGGGTGTAGGGAGGGCTGGAGCTGGGAGCACAGTGCCCATGTGGATGTGCATGAGTTCCTCAGTAAATACGGGTCTGCCGCACTTTCAGTGACATGCACACTCTTGCCACAGTCATACGCTGCCTCTGCCCTTGGGCTCATTAGAGCTGATGTGTTGATGTGTGCCTCTCCTCAAAGGATACTGTGTGAGGGAGGATATGTCCTGCCGATGACCAGGCAATGGTGTTTTTTTTGTACACATCCGGATGTGCTTAGGGATCCCTTCTGGCAAGATCTAGGGGACATATGTGATTATCACTTTCACTATCTATCTGTCTATCTATCTATCTATCTACCTATCTACCTATCTATCTATCTATCTATCTATCTATCTATCTATCTATCTATCTATCTATCTATCTATCTATCTATCTATCTATCTATCTATCTATCTATCTATCTATCTATCTATCTATCTATCTATCT
>JAJIBD010003451.1:0-43939 GCA_021461705.1 Cryptotis parvus | reverse complement strand
CATTTATACTTGCCAAATTTTAAGCACACTGTAGACAAACAAATTTTATTGTGTTTTGAGAATAAAGACATGGAAATATTTTTGTCCTAGTGAGCTAAGAGCTCTTGTGTACCACTCAAACCCAGAAAACACTAAAAAATAATATGCTCAACAAGTGTCTTATGTCAAATCAATTTAATTTTTATACATTAGTTAAATGTCTTTGTGGTCCTCATTTTTTGATACAATTAACATTTCTGCTACATCACTCTAGAAAAGCAAACATGAATTCTTCTTAATGAGATTTAATATACCTAAAATCTGCTTCCAAAATTGCTATGGGGTTTAAAGTTATGGTAACAATGTTTGTGTGTAAATTTTTTAATCTCTATAAAAATAAGAGATTCTTAACTGCCTCGAAAGTTTTGTAACCAACAGAAACACCAAAGTAGGTCATGAATGGTTTCAGCAGGTGGCAGACAGGGACAGGCTTGTCTACACCCAGGGCTTTGCCCCGTGGGGCCTGGGTGGTTGATGGTTTAACATAGAAAAAGACTGGGCCCCTTTGGGATGAACTCAGAGCCATTACAGAGCCTGGCAAGCTACCCGTGGTATACTAGATATGCCAAAATCAATAACTATAATGGACCTCATTCCCAACAAATGCAGACGTTACTGGCACCCACTGGAGCAAATTGATGAATAGTGGGAAGACAAGGGACAGGTGACAATACTTAAGGTGAAGCTCTAACTTCTGAAAAAATGCCTTTGTATTTAAATTTCACTAGTCTTCCACCATTACTGTCACATACTTATCACATATGTCTATATTTATTTCTCTGTGTGAATATACCACTTATTTACTTTTTAATATAATTCTTACTTCCCTTTCCTTTGTTGCTGGTATTGTGGTGCTTGATGTATCATGTTGTGCGATTTGCAAATTTGTTTGTGAAATGACCCAGGGTCATACATTGCTGTGATTTTACTCTCAGCCCTGGTGCTTGTCAAGGGTTCTAAACTTCATTTGTGATGCTTGCACATAAGCTGCTCAGGGTCACATATTTTTCTGTGTACTTGCACGCTTTCTGGTTGTAATTTTTTCTGTAATCAATTTGGAGACTCTCTTGGAATTATTCGTTTGACCACTTTATTTTATTTTTTTTTTATTTTTTTAAATATTTTATTATACCACTGTTAGATAGACAATTATAAGATGTTCATGTTTGGATTTTGGTTCTACAGTGTTCTAACACCCATACCTCCACCCCTGCCCATTTCCTATCACCAATGTCCCCACCTCCCTCCCCCTTCCTCCAGCCTGCCTCCATGTCAGATTCTTTATCTCCTTTCTCTTCGCTCTCTCCTTCTCGCTTCCCTTTCTTTCACATTGTAGATTGTAATATATTCTAGAACATGATTGGTTCCACTAGTTTGATGTACCAGATCCAGACCACAAAAATGGAGGCTATTATGGTGAGTCTCATCCAGCTGCTTCCAAGGCCCTACAGAGGTGATCGGTCCCACTCCCCAACCCATCTTGCCTCCTGGGAGCCTTATGGTCAGCTGAGCTAGGGGAGAGCCAGATGGCAGCTCTCCCCCCATGCGCCTGAGTCTCTGCATCATGGCTGAGAACACAGAGGAAGTTCATGGGTGGGGCCACCAGGCCTCTGGGATGGGTCAGAGAGGGAAATGGGGACCCCAACTCCATCTCCAGGAATACCCAGTGACTTCTGCCTCCGAGACCCGCCTACGAAGGCTTGAACTCAGCTGCTCTGAGCTGGTCTTCAGATCAGCATCTCTCTTGTGTGGGTTCTGATGAGCTGTGGGGTCCGGACCATGAAAATGGAGGCTATTATGGTGAGAGAGTCTCATCTGGCTGCTTCCAAGGTCCTACAGAGGTGATTAGCCAACACCCAAAACCAATCTTGCCTCCTGGGAGCCTCATGGTCAGCTAAGCAAGGGGAGAGACGGATGGCAGCTCTCCCCCATGCATCTGAGTCTCTGCATCATGGTTGAGAGCCCTGAGGCAGTATGTGGGCAGGGCCGCCAGGCCTCCAGGATGGGTCAGAGAGGGGAATGGGTACCTCAGCTCCATCTCCAGGAATTCCCAGTGACTTCTGCCTCTGAGAGCCTCCCTACCTGGGCTTGACCTTGCCTGCTCTGAGCTGGTCTTGAGATCAACGTCTCTCTTGCATGGGTTCTGATCAGCTGTGGGGTCCGGACCATAATAATGGTGGCAATTATGGTGAGAGAGTCTCATCCAGCTGCTTCTGGAGGCCCTACATATATGATGGGCCCACTTCCAAAACCCATCTTGCCTCCTGGAAGTCTCATGGTCAGGTGAGCTAGGGAGAGCCAGATGGCAGTTCTCCCCCATGCGCCTGAGTCTCTTATCTTTCTCTATCTCTATTTCTGTCTCTGTATTTCTCTCTCTCTCCAACACCTTGTCACCTGCCTTATGGTTTATGATGCAATTATCTATGTGTATATTCAGTAGTGATTTCTAATGTGACATTATAGTTCCTCATTCCCCATCAACCTCCCCAGTTTGTTACAACTACAATGATCATTACGTTGTACAGATGTGAAAGATCCTGGGAAGCCTACTTTGTTATCTAAGCTTCTTGCGTGGGTGCACACTGTTCTTCCTATGTCAGACCATCCACCATCCAGGGCCCACAGGGCAGAGCCCTGAGAGTGTAGACAAACCTATCTCCTGTCTGCCACCTGCCAATGCAGCTGGGCACCACAGTCACACCTGCAACACCTCGAGGTGCAGGTGGCCACATTTGACCACTTTAAAGGCACATCTTTAGTTGTGGTATTCATTGGGATTTCATTTCAATTGGGATATATATATTCTATATTCTATATTCTATATTCTATATTCTATATAATATACTCTGGTTTATCTTCAGATTGTATATATATAATATATAATATATATAATATATATATACTCTATATCTATATTATATATATATAATATATATACTCTGGTTTATCTTCAGATTGTATAAATCTTTTACCTTTTACTACAATAATATTTTACAGAAAATACATCTCTGACTTATTAATTTAAAATATTTTAAATTCTCTATTATCTTCACTACTTTCACATTCATTTATTTTATAATAATATTCTTATATGAGATAAAATATTATTTTTTTAAATGTCATCAGATCCACAGTTTTCTTGAAACCCTCAAAAACATAAACCTAAAAGCTGCTGTCCTAATTGACCTGTTTTTGGAACAGAATGACAAAATTTCCAAGTCACGCTCCAAGTCATGCTGTCCAGACTTGGAGAGTGGATATCAGCTCCTCTGTCTTTTCCTCCACCTCCATGCCAGCTACCCCAGAAGACAGACACGCCAGACCCACAGCTCTGTCAGCAACCCTGGTAGAGATCCAGACCCAACCACTTCAGACCACAGCTGTGCTGCTCGGCACACCACCCACCCTGTGGAAGCAACCCATGGAGCCAACTTCTGGAGGGCAGTAAGGGGCTTTGGCAGTCCCCTGGTTGAGTCCAACATTGCTCCAAGCGTTGGACTCACACATGCAGGGGAGGGACCATGCTGGCTGGACTTGGAAAGTGGATTTGGGTGTTCTCCAGCCTTTCCTCCACCTCCATGCAAGCTACACCAGAAGACAGACACGCCAGACCCACAGCTATGTTGGCATGCTGCCACTCTGCGGTTACGCAAAGTCTTAGATAGTATTTGATGTTTGATCAGGTCCTTCCCAGGATATTTCACATTCATACACTGTACACAGTTCTAAGCAGGTTCTAGCTGTGACGCGGCCATCCCAGTGAGGCTGGAAGGAAACCAGAGCAATCCCCACACCATGGGGTCAGTCATTTCAGCATCCAGATTCCACAGCTCCTCAGAGCTCCACCCAAGAGAAAAGTTGATCTTTCCCCTTTGAGTTTCGTCAGTAAATTCTCTAGATGAGAGCCTTCTACTGAGAGTATACTACCTACCCGACAGAGCCTGGCAAGCTACCCATGTTTTATTTTATATGCCAAAAACCGGTAACAACTATGGACCTCATTCCCATGGCCTGAAGGGAAAGTTTGAGGCTCTTCATGTTCCTGGAGAAAGCAGATGCCCCTGGGGTACACTTGCTTACAACAGGAAGTATGGAGATATTTACTGGTGCCCTCTCAAGCAAATCAATGACAATAGGAAGACAAGTGACAAGTGATAAAAAGTGAATGAAAAATTAAAAGAAGTCTCATGCAACTATTAGTTTTTAAAGTGCTAGATGCTCTCTATTTAAATATATTAATATTAAATAAGCTAAGGTATTTTGTAATATACTGATATATTTCAACATCTTCATTGAATCACTTGAACCACTTGAATCCCAATATTCATATATTTGCTCGAGGGGGCACTAGTAACATTTCCATTGGACCCTATCACGTGCCAATGTAGCCCAATGGCATCTGGTTGACTCAGGAATATGAAGAGCCTCAAACCGTTCCTTCCTGGTCTTGACAAGGAAGTCTGACCCTCTTGTAGGTGGGAGGCCACGAGATCTTTTTACATCCCGTGGGATCCAGTTGGTAATGGCTCTAGTCCCGCGGTCGTCTCCATCTTCCTTAACCAAGATTTTTATTTATTTTAATTTTTTTATATTTTATTATACCTCTGTGAGATATCCAATTACAAATATGTTCATAAGATGTTCATATTTGGGTTTTGGTCATACAGTGTTCCTGCACCCATCCCCTCCACCAGTGCCCATTTCCCACCAACAGTGTTCCTAATTCCCTCCCTAATCTCCTAGCCTACCTCTATGACAGGTTCTTTATTTATTTCTCTTTCTCTCTCTCCCTTTCTCTTTTCATTCCCTTCCACATTGTGGATTACAATACATACATTAAGAAGTTGTCATGTGTTTATCTTTTATTCTAGTTGCTTTATTAGTGGTATTTCACCTTTGAAGATGCCTTTAGCTTCAATGTAGTGGAGGGAGGATTTTTTCCTATATTTTCTTCAATGTACTTTATGCATTCAAATCTGACATTGAGATCTTTAATTCATTTTGATCTTATTTTATGCATGGTGTTAGACAGAGGTCCAAATTCCTTTTTTTACATGTTGCTGCCAAGTTTTCCCAACACCACTTGTTGAAGAGGCTTTCCTTACTCCATTTTGGACTCCTTGCACCTTTAACAAAGATTAAATGATCATGTGTTTGAGGTTGGGTGTCAGGATACTCAATTCTATTCCATAGGTCCACAGGTCTGTTTTTATTCCAATACCACACTGTTTTAATTACTACCTCCTTAACCAAGATTTTTAGGCAAAGAGTGGTGACTAAAGTTCTGAGAGTTAATTCTCTACTTTTTTTAAGGAGAAAGAATAGATTCCGAGAATAGAATCTTGTTGCCAGAGATTTCATGGTTAAATCAATAGGAACTTAGACTGTAAAAGTTATGAAAGTTATGAAAACTTAAATTTTCAATACAAACTACTTCAGATTACGGAGAAAAGAAATAGCAAAAAAAAAAACAGAAAGAGAAGGTGCATTTATCTTTGGTCTGAAGAATCATGAACATTTGTACAAAGACCACCATAGCATTAGACAAGCATGACTTCTCAGAAAAGAAATATTAATTTACAGATAGAAGATTCAAAATATCCTAGGTCTCAATTTGAATTAGGGATTGTTTAACTTCTTGCCATGCCTTCCCCAAAGGCATTAATCATCTTTAGAACTAAGGCCACTTTATATTTAACTTAAAATACTGACAAAGAATCAAAACATAACAGTTAGCTTCAAATAATTTAACTGCCAGACAGAAAAAATAAACCACGTAGAGGAATTTTCTAAATTCACCACTCAACAACTTAAATGTTGAATCTCTGTTAGCCAATAAAAATCGACTAGATGGGGCAAAAGCCATAGATAGTGGCTTACCTTGCATGTAGCCAATTGATTCAATTCCTGGAATTCCATATCATTCTCAAGCACTGCCAGGAGTATTTCCTGAGTGCAGAGCCAGAAGTAAACCATGAACATTGCTGGATGTGCCCACCTTCAACCGCTGCCTCCCAAAATTCCAAGATCATAAGGAAGCAGAAAAAAGTAAACAGATTCCAAATATGTGTGCAAGCTTCTTCAATTTCATTTTTCTTTTCTTTTCATTCATTCATTCATTCATTCATTCTTTCTTTCTTTCATTCATTCATTCATTCTTTCTTTCTTTCATTCATTCATTCTATCTATTTATTTATTTGTTCATTCGTTTATTTATTTATTCACTTATTTATGCGTCTGCCTATTTATTTATTTATTTGCTTATTTATTCATTCACTTATTTATGTGTTTGCCTATTTATTTATTTGCTTATTTATTTATTTATTTCCGCCATGGCATATACAATTACAAAGATGTTCATAATTGGGTCTCAGCCATACAGTGCTCCAGCACCCGTTCCTCCACCAGTGCCCCATTCCCACTACCAATGTCCCACTACCAATGTGCCCCTATGACACCGTAGGCCAAAGCCACCACCCACGCCCCCATTCTACATCAGCCCCCAGTTTGTTGCAGCTACAATGATCATTACAGTGTATATATGGGCAAGGACCTGGCCCTAAACTTGATTATTATCTATGCTTCGTGCGCAGCCACAAACCAGCCACATGCCTGGGCAACTCTGTGTCTGGTCAGTCTCTGGTGTTTTTGGTGATGGTTCCAGGCTCATAGTCACGCCCACTTGGTCACTGGAGGTGAAGGGATGAATGGAGGGGCACCAATACTGCTCCAAGCCCGACTGGCATGACCACAGAATCCCATGTGTCTGCTGGCCCTAGAAGCTGTGCTGAACCAGGTCAGGGATTGTGCCAGTTCCCACGCTCTGATTGCTCCATGGGCTGCTCTACCTGGGTAGAAGCTGGTATAGCTGCGTGTCTAGCTTCTCCAAGTTCAATTAGCAAAGATAGGAATTCAGTTACTAAATGAATTGATATAACAATACTGTACTAAAACATATACAAATTTTGCATTCGGGCCAATGTTTATATAAAACAAATAATGCATTTCTACCAATTATCACATAGATCTTTTACCAACTATTTCCCCATGCAACAAAAAAATCCCATGGTTTTTTATTACTATTTGTTGCTATATATGCTCTTGGTTAATGAAGCTCAGAAAAACCACAATGTTTTAACTATTGTAATTGGGCCTAACCTGCCAACTCTGAATAAAATTTATTAACATGTAAGTATGCCTACTTACACATACACTTTTCTTTCATCTTAAATTGATCACTATCACTATCACTATCTTCCCGTTAATCATCTATTTGCTAGAGCAGGCACCAGTAATATCTCCATATGCCCTGATTCATGCTAGTAGAATCCAAGGACATCCGCTTGCTCCAGGAACATAAAGAGCCTCAAACCATTATATTAGGTCACAGGAATGACCTAATATAAATGTTACTGGTATTTGGCATATAAAATACTACACGAGCAGCTTGCCAGGCTTGCCGTGAAGGTGGCATACTCTTGTAGTCACCTCTAAATAAAGCATATATTGTTGAACTGGCCGTGCGATCGGGCTGTGATAGTCTGGTCTGCTGGGTGGAGTTGTGAGGAGAGGGAAGTCCGGATGTAGAAAATGGCGGGCCCTATGGAGTAGGGGAGGGTGGTCTGGCTTGTTGTGAGGCTCTGCTGGGTGGCAGGCCAGGGCTAGAACCCGCCATGCCTCCAGGGTGCCTCATGAGCAGCTGGGCACAGGGAGTGCAAGTAGCAGCTCTGTCCCATGTCTGAGAGTCTCTGGTTCAGCATACCTGGTCCGATTGAAAAAAAAACTGCTGCAGGGTGGCTGTGGATGATCCGGGCTGGATATTAAATTCAATCTTAAACTTTATCAATCTTAAATTGATAATATCATATAATACAATTTATACATCCCTTTAAAAGGGATGATTGTTGCAGGACACCTAAAAGCCTAGGCCTCTGCATCTGCCCTGGATTGCCTCCTGCAGGTCACTTCATAAATAGGGGGTAGTCTGAATGTGGCAGTCTTATCTGACCATGAATTATGTACTGGCTGGTATAAATATTCTCTCATGCTACCACAAGCTTCGTGGGACTAGCTAGATCTTACCAGCATATTTGCCTGGCCACTTTGGATCTCTAAGTAATTAGACCAGAGAGAAATGCTGTTTGCCTCCAAGCAAGCAAGCATGGCTCCCTGATAACTCAAAGGCAACTAAAATACAAAATTACCGTGAAGTAGACGAGACTCTTGTGAAGGCTTGGAGAAATATTTAACTGGCATTAGTATTAGTCTTTGGTACAGAGACATGCCATGCCATCTCAGAAACCCCCTTCTCTACCCTATAGAGGCAATTCCAGGCAGATCTTGGCTTAAGACATTAGGTGAGGTGCTGGGAGAAATTACCTGAGGGCATTTGATCCTTCCTGCCAGGGGAGCTACATTTAGCTTATAGCTTCTCCCAGCTCTGCTAGGAGGCTTTTAATTAGCTCTGGGTCCTTATAAACAACCAGATGGTCTCCTGAAGTTGCTACATTCTATAAAGCTATTTTCCTGTTTTCATCTCTAGATAGCCCAGCCCAGAATGGGCTGGGCTGGGAGTTTGGGGGATTCCTAGCTATAAAATAAGCCATAAGAAGAAAGAATCACTCTCTTTTTTCCCCCTTTTGCCATCTCGGCTTCCCTTGGTGTTTTTCTTCTCCGTCCTCTCCATTCTCTGTTGGGCCTCAACACGTGGTGTCAGCCATCTTGACTTACACCTGGCTGGGGCCTAGCTGGGAACCCATAGTCTGGAGGTTTTCCCTGCTCTTCGATTGTATATTGGAATCTGTGATAGTAAAGCCCTTTTAAAACTGCATCGGATTCCTGAGTCTTCATCCATTCCCGCCGGTTCGGAGGTAGAAGGGAACTTCGCTTCCAGGCACTGTCGAGGACCCCGGCCACAGGCCCTGACAGATGATCATAGATATGCCTGTATTCATAAGAACAATAACTTTCTGTGGTTGTTTCAACTACAATGTCAAATAAACGAGCAAGAAATAATTAAACATTCATAAATTTAAGTAGGTCAGAATGAGGTATTGAAAAGACAAAGTGGAATTAGGATAAGGAAAATTTTCCTGGAGAAATCAAAAAGTCACCTGTGAGGAAACACAGCCAAGAATAATTGACCTCCCAATGATGAAAAACATAATAGAATGCTTACATACCTACTTTGAGTGTTTTGTTGATTTCTCATTTTCGCTTGACAAAAAAAAGTTTTGAATTTCAGTTCTATTCAACATCTTACTGTTTTTATAAAGAAAGAGAGTTTAGATTGTCAAAATCATTTCCAAAACCTAAATCGTTTCCTTATATCATGCGACACAATTGCCATTAACGGAGCAAATAAAAACATTTTGATATGTAAATTAAACTATCAAGCAGTCAATTTTGTGTGTAGTTCCTATATTCTAAAATGTCATAAAAAACAAAATTTTATTAGAAGACCAGGTGTGCAATCAGAGATGAGCTTAGTAACTTGGAAGTGCAATCAGTATTATTTACTACTGTGGCCTGATAGATGAAAACTTGGCTATGTGATTCCATGTTGAAGAAATTGCAGTAGAATAAAACCCAAAGAATGGATTTTCATTGACACTGATTTTTATTTATCTTGTTCTATTGCTATCATTAATTTTCATTTGTCTCACTTGAAATTCTTTTTTACATTTTGTTCTATGGGTAGAAAGATTAATATTTGTGTAAGAGTAGAATATTTATATTGCATACACAACAAAGATATATTTTTTTGCTTTTTTGGGTTACACCCGGCAACGCTCAGGGGTTACTCCTGGCTTTTCACTCAGGAATTACTCCTGGTGGTGCTCTGGGGACCATATGGGATGCCAGGGATCGAACCTGGGTCGGCTGCATTCAAGGCAAATGCCCTACTCGCTGTGCTATCATTCTGGCCCCTTGATTTAGGAAAATGTTATTTAAGTATATCTCACTTGTGGCTTGCTCAGTCCTTACTCTGACAGTTTATTCAGGGATCACTGCTAGAGGCCCTTGGGTACTGATATCAAATTCAGATCGGTTGCATGCATGGCAAGGGCCTTCGCTGCTCCACTATCTCTGACCTCTGATAGAATTCATAAGTAATTAATTTCAGATTCCATTATAAGTATCAAGATGTTTAAATATATAATTATTTAAACAAATTTGAGTGAACTGGGTTTTTAATTTTTATTCTTTATACACGAGTAATTTTCTGGAATCTGACTTTATTTGGAAAATTAAAGTGTTGCTTCTAATTCCTATATGTAAATGTGTATGCTCTATCCAATTAATTAATGCATTGCTTTTTAAAACAAGATAGAAATGTTTTTTTTCCTTTATTAATACATGTACCAGCCGCTTATGAGAGTAAAAACACAGATTCAAAAGTTTAAAAATAATCATGAACTTTTTTAAATTAATAAGTATTCTTTGAATTTCAACTATGGTTATAATAGCAAAAAGTCATGCACAAAATATTCAATATTGTCACTACTATGAAATAATTCATAATTGCCTATAGTACAAACACTCAAGTCCAAAATTCTTCTCTTTGCTCTTTCTCTATTCTCTCTGAATAAATTTTTCACTCTCTGAGGTTATTTCAACATAGTAAATAAGAGATTTCTTATATTTTTATTTAAGTATTTGTGATCAATTCAGGATAATGTTTTCTAGCTTTAAGTTCAAAAACATCTAAATAAACATAATAACTAACAAAACACTGAAGAGGTGCACAAATTGCTAATTTAAAGGAGCACATAACAATATGGACAGTCTGAAGTAATTCAAAAAACACCATCTTGTTATTTTATGTTGGATAAGTATCAATGGGGTCTGTAAAATAATGATCCAACTTAAAATAAAAAGTAAGGAAGGAGGTAAGAAAGGGAGAACCTTTAGTATAAGAGAAATACCCTTCTGAATCAGGAAAAGCAGATAATAAGCTTATACAAAGAGCAAAAATATCAGTATCAACTACTGAATAATTCTACTGTCAAATCCCTGTAAACTGGATCCAACTGAGTAAAATCAGAAAGGTGAGAGAACAAGAGCATTGCACAAAGAAATACAGGTGTTAAATATGCTAGGGGCAGTGAGCAGGTTGATTTGGTAGGAACTCTGCAAATACAACCCAACAAGTTCACTTCCTCTGGAGAGCTATTATTTTTACTCCTTTTTCACTTTCCACTTCAGAGCACATTTCTAGTATCTTTGTCTTCAGAGGTTCCTACACGTTTTGTCCTTTCCTTTGTCATAAATGTCATGACAACTTCAACAAGCACATATACTTATTTTCTGAAGAGACCAGAATAGTACAAATTGGGAAATGCATGATTGCTTTAATAAGTGTTTTGGGGGTGCTCCAAGAAACAAGTTCTCAATTTAGATTTATCTGAGCCAAAATATGAAAAGGCTTATATCAGGCATCAGGCAGAGATAACTGTTGCACTCAGAACTACAGTGAAACAAAAGAAAACTGAGACTGTTTTTTTTTTTGGTCACACACAGTGATGCTCAGGGGTTATTCCTGGCTTTGCACTGAGGAATTATCCTGGCAGTGCACAGAGGACCAGATGGGATGGATGCCTGGTATCGAACTAGGTTTGGCCTCATGAAGGCAAATGCTCTATCCACTGTGCTATCACTATGGCCTAGTAGTTGACAAACTTTGGTAAAGTAAATAGAACATTTAATTCTGTTGAATACCTAAAAGATTTAAATCTTTAGAATACCTAAAAGATTTCATTAAAGCATGAAAAATTTGCATGCTTAGGTTAGTTTTAAAATACATATTTTTGAAACAATTCATTATTATGTTATTTTATTTTTTACTTTCAACCCACTAAATGTTTTATAGACTTTTGGACTGTTTGATATAAGATAAAAAAAACATTGTACTGAAATAAGAACAGAACAGCAATATGGTTACAAATTGATTACATTCCCTATGGACTGTCTGTAATTTGGACAGGCAAACAAATGCTAACATCCAAGCTGGGAAAGCAGTGCAGAGAAGCGATAAAAAGAGAAGAGCAGACATACTGGAAGAGACAGCAGAAGCCTGGAAAAGCATTCACAAACCCCTCCTGTCCTTCGCCAATTATAAGACCAAGATGACTGCACTCCGACGCCCTGATGAAACTATCACATCTTCCAAAAAGTCAATGGAGAATATTTTCCATGACTTCTACTCAGATCTTTTGATAGCCACATCTACCTGCCCACATACCAAATTCCACAGGATGGATATGTCGCCTCCCAATGTTCTCCCTTCTGAAATCCGACACGCCATTTCGTCTGTAAAGAAGGAAACAGCACCAGGCCCAGACAAAGTCAGACCCGAACACCTGAAGAATCTGCCGTCAGTACTCATCAATACACTGGCTCGGCACTTCACATGCTACCTGTCTGAATGAAAAGTGCCCTCCCAATGGAAAACCAGCAGGACAGTTCTACTATTCAATAAGGGAGACATTCACGACATTGGCAACTATTGCCCCATCTGCCTATTGTCCATCATTTACAAGCTGTTCACCCGAGTCATCCTGAATAGGATTGGCAGAACATTAGATGAAGGACAACCATGCGAGCAAGCTAGGCTTCCAAAAAGGATTCAGCACAATCGACCATTTCCACACGGTAACCAAGCTCATTGAAGTTCGTAGGGAGTTCAAGATGCCACTCTGTCTCATGTTCATCGATTTAAAAACTTTGATTCTGTGGAGACTGAAGCGGGTCATTGAAGCCCTAGCCAAACAGGGTATTCAAACCCAATACATCAATATCCTTCATGAGCTGTAAACAGATTTACCACAAGGATCTCACCATTCTACAAAGAAGTGATCAACGATTTCAAAAGAGGGGTTCAGCAGGGTGATACCATTTTAACAAAACTCTTCAGGGCCACCCTCTAGAACATCATGCAGCAATTAGAATGGGAAGGAATAGAAGTGAAGATAGATGGTCGGCAACTACACCACCTCCGCTTTGCTGATGACATCTTTCTTATAACACCAAACATTAGCCAAGCAGCACAAATGCTGGCTGACTTTGACCAAGAATGTGGAAACTAGGTGTACAGCTGAATCTCAACTAAACTATGTTCATGAGAAATGAAATAGTTCCAGAGGTCCCATTCACTCTCAATGGAACAAACATCTCTGAATGCAGCAGTTATGTGTACCTAGATAAAGAAGTCAACATGATGAATGACCTAAGTTGCGCAGGAGGAAGAGAGCAGCATGGAATGCCTTCAAAAGCATCGAAGAAATAGCTAAAAAAGACAAAGAACTTCTGGCTCTGGGCACATCTCTTCAAATGCACCATTCTCCCTGCATTAACATACACCTCAGAGATCTGGGCTCTACAAAAGCAGGATGATAATGCTATTTAGGGTCTCCCAAAAAGGAATTGAAAGAGCTAAACATGGAATACCACACCTCACTCAAGTGAAAGAAGGAATCTGGAGTTCTGACCTCCATTGCTGTTCCAGAGTCAGGGATGCTAACTCATTTGCCAAGGCATCGAAAATCAGATGGGCTGGACATGTAATGCGATTTGGAGACAGGGCTAGACTAGAGTCATTACCGACTGGATCCCACAGGATGTTAAAAGATCACATGACCACCCACCCACTAGATGGTCAGATTTCTTGGTCAATACCGTGAAAGAACGGTTTGAATCTCTTTGTATTTCTGAAGCAACCAGATGCCATTGGGCTACACTGGCACGTGATAGGGTCAAATGGAAATGTTACTGGCATCGGCTCGAGCAAATCAATGAATAATGGGATGTCAAGTGATCAAGTAATTGACTGTCTCTATGTAAAAATTATTTTCTGAATACCAAATAAATATTTCTGATGTTTTAGGAATAACTAATAATGCAGCATCATATTCAAATTGGTTCTAGTTTTGAAGGCATATTTCAGACCAGTAATATATACTGAACAGAAAATGATAGAGAGATAAACCAGACTATTGTAAAATGAAAGTGAGCAGAAGATGAGAAACCAGGCAAGGACAGGGTAATTTGCACCAGTTCTAGTCATTGAGGATGAACCTTGACCCACTTACTTAAGCTCTGCAATAAATTTTAACTTCTTAAGCATTTGATTTGCATATTACTCTTTTATAGATTGCTCAAGAACCCACAAGCTTATAAAAAAAACAATTTTGTGGTACCAATATCTATTTATTATGCATAATTTTATTGTATATCATTTCACTAACTCTACACATTAACCCTGTATAGTAATATATAGCCATCCAAAAGTAACAAAATTGTGTAATTTTGTTTTCTAAAGTTCTGTATATATGTGTGTGTAAAAAGAGCGATGAGCCCAATAGTTTAAGTTGAGAGCATATTATTATAAGTTGGCATTTTATTTCCATCTTTCATGCCACTTTCAACATTGAGATTTAAGCAAGAAGCCAGAAGAGGACTTTTAATTTTTGTACTAGTTTGTATTATTTTAATGTAGCCAATGTATTTGGCATTAAATGAAAAAATACATAAAACTTAGATATTTGTTTGTAATACCAAAGGGAAAATGTCACAAGCATTTTTTAAATATTTTATTATACCTCCGTGAGGTAAGCATTATAACAATATTCATGTTTGGGTTTCAGTCATACAGTATTCCAGCACCCATCCCACCACCAGTGGCCATTTCCCACCACCAGTGTCCCCTGATTCCCTCCCCACACCACGGCCTGCCTCTATGGCAGATTCTATATCTCTTTTCTTTCTTCCACTTTCAATCTCTCTCTCTTTCTCTCTTACTTCTCTTACTCATTGTGGACTGTAGTACATATATTTAGAGGTTATCATGTGTATCTTTTGCCTGTATTTGATGCTCAGTTCTAGGTTGGTAAGAGCACTTTTGACAATTATTAGCACACTGTTCTCTTCTCTGTCTTACCTAACCTCTGACTCCCACATATCTATGGTAATTTCCACACTTGACAAGACCTCCTGATTCATGATTCACCTGAGCTTGGATATTGGTATCATAATAGTTATCTGTATCACTGTCTTCCCATCACTATCACTATCCTCCCGTTGATCATCTATTTGTTCGAGCTGGCACCAGTAATATCTTCATATGTCCTGTCTCATGCTAGTAGAGCCCAAGGACATCTGCTCACCCAGGAACATAAAGAGCCTCAAACCATTATATTAGGTCATGGGAATGAACTAATATAATTGTTACTGGTATTTGGCATATCAAATACAACACAGGCAGATTGCCAGGCTTGCCGTGTGGCATAACCTTGTAGTCACCTCTAAATATAGCATTTATAGGTGAAGCGAGATGGGCTGTGATAGGCTGTTGCTGGGTGGAGTTCTGAAGAGAGGGAAGTCTGGAAGTTGGAAATGGCGGCCAGATGGAGTGGGGGGGTCATCTGGCTTGTTGTGAGGCTCTGATCGGGTGGCAGGCCAGGGCTAGAACCTGCCATCCCTCCCGGGTGCCTCGTGAGCGGCTGGACACAGGGAGAGCAAGTAGCAGCTCTGCCCCATGTCTGTAAGTCTCTGGATCAGCATACCTGGGCTGGATTGATAAAACCAGTCCTGCCATATCATCAATTTTCTCCAGAGGGCACCAGTAATATCTCAATGCATCCTGTCACATGCGAGATAGCCCAAGGGTATCAGCCTGCTCCAGGAACATAATGAGCCTCAAAACAATCCATCAGGTCAAGGGAGTGAGGTCTATAATTGTTACTGGTGTTTGGCATGTCAAATACGATACGGGTAGCTTGCCAGGCTCTGTTGTGAGGGTGGACTACTCTAGTAGTCATCTCAAAACTTGATCAATTATTGATGAACTGCTTGGCCACAAAGCGGCTGTGTGAGCTGGGCTGTGATCAGCTCTTCTGCTGGGTGGAGCTCTAGGGAGAGTGGAGTCCTGATGTGGAAAATATTACAATAATATATATAATGCAAATGAATGCAATCATTCTTTATCTGTCTTTTTCCTTCTGGCCAATTTCACTCAGCATGATCCATCCATTTCTAGGCAAATTTTATGACTTTATTATTCCTAACAGCTACATAGTATTCTATTGTGTAGATGTACCAAAGTTTCTTTATCCAGTCAACAGTTTTAGGGCACAGTGGTTGTTTCCTTATCCTGGCTATTGTGAATAAGGCTGCTATGAACATAAAAGTGAAGATGGAGTTTCTGCTGTGTGTTTTTGGCTTACCAGGGTATATTCCCAAGAGTGCTATGGCTGGATCAAATGGGAGCTCAATTTCTAGTCTTTGGAGGAATGTTCATATTGTTTTCCAAAAAGTCTGTGCCAGTCGACATTCCTACTAACAATGGATGAGAGTTACCTTTTCCACACATGCACGCCAGCACTTGGTGTTCTTGCTCTTTTGGATATGTGCCAGTGTCTGTGTCGTGAGATGATACCTTGTTGTTGTTTTAATTTGCATCTCCCCTGATGATTAGTGATGATGAGCATTTTTCATATGTCTTTTGGCCATATGAATTTCTTTCTTGTCAAAGTTTCTGTTCATTTATTCCCCCTGTTTTTTGATGGGGTTGGGTGTTTTTCTTCTTGTAAAGTTCTACCAGTGCCTGATATATCCTGGATATCAACCCCTTATCAGATGTGTCGTGAGTGAATATTCCTTCCCATTCTGTGGAATGTCTTTGTAGCTTGGTCACTGTTTTCTTCTAAAAAGAAGCTTTTTAGTTTTATGTATTCCCATATATTTATCTTTGCTTCTATCTGCTTTGTTAGTGGTATTTCACCTTTGAAGAAGCCTTTAGCTTTCATGTCATGGAGGGTTTTTCCTATATTTTCTTTGACGTAGTTTATAGATTCATGTCTGATATTGAGATCTTTAATTCATTTTGATATGATTTTTGTGCATGGTGTTAGACAGAGCTTCAAATTCAATTTTTTGCATGTAGTTTTCCAGTTTTCCCAGCACCACTTGTTGAAGAGGCTGTCCTTACTCTATTTGGTACTCTTTTCTCCTTTATAAAATATTAAATGGTTATGTGTTTTAGGATGGCTGTCAGGATACTGGACTCTATTCCCTAAGTTCACAGATATGTTTTTATTCCAATAACATGCTGTTTTAACTTCTACCGCTTTGTAGTACAGTTTGAAGTTGGGAAAGGTGATGCCTCCCATCTCCTTTTCCCCAGGATTGCTTTAGCTATTCTTGGGGGCTTATTGTTCCATACAAATTTCAGGAGTTTTTCGTCAATTTCTTTGAAGAATGTCATGGGTATCCTTATTGGATGGTATTGAATCTGTATAAAGCTCTAGGGAGTAGTACCATTTTGATAATGTTAATTCTCCCAATCCGTGGCAGGAATGTACTTCCATTTACTTGTGTCCTCTTTTATTTCTTGAAGCAGTGTTTTGTAGTTTTCTTTGTCAGATCCTTTACACTGTTCATTAAGCTGATTCCTAGGTATTTGATTTTCTATGGCACAATTGTGAATGAGATCATTTTCTTAATATCTCTTCTATTTTGTTATTTGTATATAGAAAGGCCACTGATTTTTGGGAATTGATTTTGTTTTTTATAATAAAATTCATCTGTATTTTAAAATTTTTTTTAAATTTATTTTTGACAATTACAAAAATGTTCATGTTTGGGTTTAAAGACATACAGTGTTCCAGCATCCATACCTCCACCAGTGTCCACCTCCCACCATCATTGTTCCCGATACCCTCCCCCCTCCCTAGCCTGCCTCCATGGCAGGTTCTCCATCTCTTTTCTCTCTCTTTCTCTCTCTCTTCCCTCTCTTACATGTTGTGTATTGTAATAGACCTTCAACAATCATTGGTCCACTATTCCTTTCTATGTCTTACCTAACCTCTGCTCCCACACATTTGTGGTAGTTTCGACCTTTGGCAAGACCCCTGATCCACATTTCACCTGACTTTGGATATTGGTATCATAATATGTATATATATATATATATATACATTATGCAAATAAATGCAGTCAGGAATTGATTTTGCACCCTGCCACTCTTCTATAGGTTTCTATTATTTCATGGAGCTTTTTGGTTGAAAGTTTAGGTTTTTTAGATATAATATCACATCATCTGCAAGTAGTGATAGTTTGACTTCTTCCTTGCCTATTTTAATGCCCTAATGTTGTTTTCTTCTCCTATTGCTATGGCTATTACTTCCAATACTATATTCAATAGAAGTGGTGAAAGTGGGCAAACTTATTTTGTCCCCAATCTTAGGGGGAGGGTTTTCAGTTTTTCCCAAACTGAGGACAATGCTCGCTGTGTGCTTTTGGTAGATGGCTTTGACTATATTGAGGAAATTTCCTTCTATTCCCATTTTATGGAGGATTTTTATCATTAATGGTTGCTGAAACTTATCAAATGTTTTCTATGTGTCTTGATATGATCATATGGTTTTTATTTTTTCTCTTATTGATATGATGTATTATGTTGATTGATTTGCAGATGTTGAAACATCCTTGCATTCATAGGATGAATCCTACGTGGTGATGATGTATAATCTTTTTGATGAGTCTTTCTTTGGATTCTGTTTGATGGTATTTTGTTGATGATCTTAGCATCTTTATTCATCAGGAAGATTGCTCTGTAGTTTCTTTTTTTGTGTTGTCTCTGCCTGCTTTGGGTATCAGGGTATATGTGCCTTGTAGAAGCATTTGGGAGAGTTTCTGTTTCTACTATTTCATGGAAGACCTTGAAAAGAACTGGCAGTAGGAAAGACCTCCTTAAAAGTTTGGAATAATTCACTAGTGAATCTATCTAAACCTGCGCTTTTGTTTATGGGCAGACTTTTAATTTTGCTTCAATTTCCTTGATGGTGACAGGCGTATTCAGGTATTGCAGGTCTTCTTGTTTAAACTGTAGGAGGTTATAGGACTTCAAGTATTTATCCATTTCTTCCCAGTTTTAATGTTTTGCAGCATACAGACTCTCAAAGTAATCTCTGATGATCTTTTGGATTTCTGTGGTTTCTGTCATGATGTCCCCTTTTTCATTTCTGATCTATTTATTTGGGTTCTCTCTTTCCCTTTTCTTACAAATCTTGCAAGTAGTATTCAGATCTTGTTTACTTTTTCAAAGAACCAGCTCTTGGTTTCATTAATCTTTTGGATTGTCTTTTCGATTTCCAGCTCATTGATCTCCTAAGTTTTATTATTCCCTTCCTTCTGCCTTTCTGGGCTCTTTTTGTTGGTCTTTTTCTAATATTTTGAACTGTGAGGTCAGGTTATTTATATGGGCCCTTTCTTCTTTCCTGATGACTGCTTGCAGAGCTATGAATTTTCCTCTTAACACTGCTTTCACTCTATCACACACGTTTTTATAGTTCATGTCTTCATGTTCATTTGTTTCCAGGAACCTTTGTATTTCTCCTTTGATTTCTTCTATCACCCACTGATTATTCAGCAGTGAGCTGTTCAGTTTCCAGGTGCTTGTCTTGACTCTCTTTTTGTGTGTGGTTAAATTGCATTTTCAGTGCATCATAGTCTGAAAAGATAGCTGACACATTTCTATCTTTTTCTATTTTATTGAAGTATGTTTTATGGCTCAGTATGTGATCTATAATAGAGAATGTTCCATGTGCTAGGTTTTTTTTGGGATGAAAAGCCCTGTGTATATAAACCAGCTCTCTTTCTTCCATTTCTTCCTTCAGCACCAGTATTTCCTTGATGAGTTTTAGTCTCATCGATCTATCAAGAGTTGATAGTGCAGTGTTGAAGTCTCCAACTACAATTGTGTTACTGTCAATGTCTTCTTTGAAGTCTATTAGCAGTTGTTTTAAGTATTTTGCTGGCCCCTCGTTGGGTGTGTTATATTTAGGAGTGTGATTTCTTTCTGATATACATATCCCTTAATTATTAAGAAATGGCCTTCACTGTCCCTTCTGACCTTTAACAGACTGAAATCTATATTGTCAGACACTGGTATTTCCACCCCATGCTTTTTTGGAGAAATTGTTTGCATGGAGAATTTCTTCCTGCCTTTGACTTTGAGTCTGTGTGTGCTCTGATTGTTCAGATGCATTTCTTGCAGGCAGCAGAATGTTGAATTCAGTTTTTTAATCCATTTTGCCACTTTGTGTCTCTTAATTGGTGCATTTAGGCCATTGCTATTGAGAGAGATTATTGTTATCAGATTTTGTGTCACAAACATTTTGAAGAAGAATATTTTAATAGCAATGATAAATTTACACCAACAGAGGCACAGAGAAACATAATTTGTATCATACAATAAAAACTAAATGCAGTTGTATACCATAAAAATCATTAAAAATGTCGAACAAGGAATCAACAGAGATCTTGCTGATATAAAAGCACAATTTATAGTTGTTTGTTGTTGTTATTATTATTATTATTATGGGGTCTCACTAGCAGTACAATGAAGACCTGAGACTCCCCCTCCCTGTGATTTTTAGTCAACATGCCTGAGATTCATGCTTGAGGTTCTTTGCCAATGTCAAGCATAGGGTGCCGAATGGTTCTGCGGTGCTGGAGATTACCAGGATCACCCCAGTGTTATTCACAGTTCTCTGAGGATTATACACTGGTGCCGTGGTATTGTGAATTAAGCAGGGTGAGTAGCATGTATGAAAAACAACTTCATTCCTGTATTATCTTTATACTGGAGTTTAAAAACACTCTTTTATATATGTGTGTGATATCATTTATGAGGATTTGCTGTTCCTGGTTTCCTAGTAAATAAAAATAACTTTCATTTTTATATGCAATATAATCAAATATAATTAATGCCTTGATAGCAGAATTTAGGACCTAGTAGAAGAGTAATGTAATGTATGATAGTATAAGATATAGATAAGGATATGGTGAAGACCAAAGAAAAGATCTCTCAGGGAAAATGATTTTGAAGGATGAAGAATTACAACAGTAGGAAGACAGACCAAGAATCATGGGTTATACATGCTTTAACAATTTTGGAAATGGAATATTTAAAATCATATTTTTGAAGGTTTTGTGACCTTCAAGGAAAAGAATTGCATATATTAAATAAAATTTTCAGAAGTTTAGTTGACTAGCAGTTACGAAGGAACTAAATTAATATTTACTGACTGTATAAGATGAAAAACTTTAATATGAGGAGCTTAAGTGTCCTTTTTAAGTATTACAATATTGTTCGAGGTAAAAAATGACTCTTACTTATTTTTATACTTTGGCAGAAAGATAAAGACTAAAGATTTACTTGTTTGGGGTTGAATTATTAGTGATTACTGAGCTTGGAATTTTATTCCAAGGTGTCTGATTTCAGATTTTCTGTAATTCCTGCCATATAATGCCCCCACACCTCCACTTCCAACAATGTCAGTATATTGGTTTTAATAGGCACATAATAGCAAATATGTTTTGTGGAAAACACTGAGAAATATTTAATTCTCTATCTACCGTCATTGACAACATCGATGAAGAATACAACCAACTGGTTCAGCACCTCCATGATTGTGCGAAGAATGCCGAGAGAGAGTCAGACACAAAAGGACACTTGCCTTCAGAAACTCTTGAGCTCATTCGCCAACGTGGCAAGGCGCGAGCCTCAGGAGACCAAATGCTGTCGTCCAAGCTTGCTAAATGGTGCAGAGAAGCAATAAAAGAAGACCTCAAAGACAGAAGAGCAGAAATACTGGAAGATGCAGCAGAAGCCGGGAAAAGTATTCCGCACTGCCCGCCTGTCCTTCGCCAACTATAAGACCAAGATGACTGCCCTCTGATGCCCTGATGGATCTATCACATCTACCAGAAAGGGAATGGAGAAGATTATCCATGACTTCTACTCAAATCTCTTTGATAGCCACATCCACCTGCCCACATACCAAATTCCACAGGATGGATATGTCATTCCCAACGTTCTCCCTTCTGAAATCTGACATGACATCTCGTTGGTAAAGAAGGGAACAGCACCAGGCCCATACAAAGTCAGACCAGAACACCTGAAGAATCTGCCGTCGGTACTCATCAATACACTAGCTCAGCTCTTCACACGCTACCTGTCTGAATGCAAGGTGCCCTCCCAATGGAAATCCAGCAGGACAGTTCTACTGTTCAAGAAGGGAGACATTCACGACATTGGCAACTATCGCCCCATCTGCCTGTTGTCCGTTATCTACAAGCTGTTTACATGAGTCATCCTGAACAGGATTAGCAGAACATTAGATGAAGGACAACCATGCGAGCAAGCAGGCTTCCGGAAAGGATTCAGCACGATCGACCATATCCACACAGTAACCAAGCTCATTGAGGTTTGTAGGGAGTACCAGATGCCGCTCTGTCTCATGTTCATTGATTTACAGAAAGCCTTTGATTCTGTGGAGACTGAAGCAGTTATCAAAGCCCCTAGCCAAACAGGGCATTCAAACCCAATACATCAAGATCCTTCATGAGCTGTATTACAGATTCACCACCAGGATCTCACCATTCTACAAAGAAGTGATCATTGATGTCAAAAGAGGGGTTCGGCAGGTTGATACCATTTCACCAAAACTCTTCAGCACCAACCTCAAGAACATCATAACACAATTTGAATGGGAAGGAATGGGAATGAAGACAGATAGTCGGCAACACCATCTTCTGCTTCGCTGATGACATCTTTCTAATAACACCAAACATTAGCCAAGTGGCACAAATGCTGGCTGACTTCTACCAAGAATGTGGAAAGATAGGTCTACAGTTCAATCTGAAGAAAACTATGATCATGAAAAATGAACTAGTTCCTGAGGCCCCATTCACTCTCAATGGAACAAACAACTCTGAATGCAGCAGTTATGTGTACCTAGGTTGAGAAGTCAACATGATGAACGACCTAAAACCTGAGCTGCGCAGGAGGAAGAGAGCGGCATGGAACGCCTTCAAAGGCATCGAAGAAATAGCTAAAAGGACAAAGAACCTCTGGCTCTGGGCACATCTCTTCGACTCCACGTTCTCCCTGCATTAACATATGCCTCAGAGACCTGGGCCCTACGAAAGGAGGATGAGAATTCTATTCGTGTCTCCCAGAGAGGAATCGAAAGAGCTATGCTTGGGATATCACGTCTCACTCAAGTGAGTGAAGGAATCTGGAGTTCTGACCTCTGTCACTATTCCAGAATCAGGGACGCGGTCTCGTTTGCCAAGGCTTCGAAAATCAGATGGGCTGGACATGTAATGCGATTTGGAGACAACCGCTGGACTAGAGCTGTTACCGACTGGATACCATGGGATGTCAAAAGATCACGTGGCCGCCCACCTACAAGATGGTCAGACTTCCTTGTCAAGACCCTGAAGGAATGGTTTGAGGCTCTTCATATTCCTGAATCAAGCAGATGCCATTGGGCAACATTGGCACGTGATAGGGTCCAATGGAAATGTAACTGGCGCCCGCTCTAGCAAATTGATGAATAACGGGATTCAAGTGATCAAGTGATCAAGTGATCTACCCTTTAGCTTTTTAAAATTTCACAGCAGCATCTTAAAGGTTCTCAGAATTAGAGCATAGAATTATGATCATTTTTGATTATCATATATCAATTATCACGTTTTTTTGTCCTGGACCAATTTTTGTTTGTTTTGGGGACACATCCAATAGCTCTCAAGAGCTATTGGCCACACTAATAGCTCTGCACTGTAGGCTCACTTCTGACAGAGCTGGTAGGACCATATAGTTTGCTACTTATTGAATCCAGTGGGCTGTGTGAGGCACATGCCCTACCCTGTTGTGCTATTGCTCTGGTAAAACTGACAAATTTGTTAAAGTATATTACATATTAAATTACTATACTTACTGATACCAGTATTGTTGTTTTTTACCCATTGACATTTTATAGAATACTGCTTTCTTGGAAACAAATATGGTCCATAAAGTGTTGTTATAAAGTGAATTTTTTTACATTTTCAGTAGTAAAACCAAGTACTAATTCAGCAACTAGAGATCACAGAGTGTTTGGAATGAAAATCTGAGGAGAATGGATTTTATTTTCAAGTGAGATATAAAAAATTCTTATCATACTTCAGAAAATAAATTATATGGTAATATATTTACCAGATTAATTAAAGTGTATTAAATATTTAATAATAACTACAGACATTTTATCAATAAATTATCAAACATCACAACTTTTGTTAACATCAATGGCCTCTAACTTCATCACTTGATCAATTTACTTCCCGTAGATCATCGATGAGTGGGCAATTGAATATTTGCATATCTTGAGTAAAACAAATGGCAAACTTTGCTAGAATAATGTTTCTGCTTCTTTTGTTTCATCACCATTTATATTTTAAAATGATTTATCAAGATTAAAATATTGAATAATAAAGTCCAGGATAGCTTTAGTAGAGGCAGATCTATATAATTACTAGTTATTTTTACCCTTGACCCATAAATAGTCTGCTTTTTATAAACAGTGCAAAAGAAGATTTTATGCTATTTACATTATACCTGATTATCCCAAAGAAGTATAAATGCCTTATGAAGATAGCTTGGTTATCATCACATTTTATAAGCCACTAGAATGCAAATATTCTATGCTATTGATGTAATGATGCTAAAACATGTGATTACATATAGTATATATTTTAGAGTATTGATTGAAAATGAGTACTAGATAAAATGAGATACTATTTTGCATTGGTGGAGATATAAGCATTTAGGAAATCATATAGGGTTGCATATGTTGACAAATTGATTATTTAGCAGAGAGGAAAAATTACCTAATTCATACCAAAACAGTTTCACAAAATCAGTAAGCTATTCAAGACATTATTCAGTCATTATGTGCAAAACCACCAATAATACTTCTTCAGAGACACTTGCATAATATTTAAAAATAATAAGTATGTGAATCAAATGGTGGGCACCTAACAGACAGCATGGTGAAGATTGAACATGCAGGATAGGTGTGTCCCTAGATGTTGGTAGATGAGAACCAGAACTTAGGTGGGGATAATAATGTACATATATAGATTGTAAAATTATAATAATTTGGCCTAACATTTAGTGTTATGCTTAATGTTATATCGGTAAAAAATAAAAAATAACTTCGGAATGATTCAATTACCTTTAAAATATGTAAAAATGGAAGAAAACTGGCAAAAAAGAAAATGATAATAAATAATTTATAAATGAAAAGTAAAATAATATAGGTGTTATGAACTGACCACTGCTGTTATAAAGTAAAGCTAATTTCATGGGACCATTTTCTAATGTAATAAAAAATGATTTTGAGTTTAGTTCTGGTAGTGTTAAAAGCGATTCATTTTTTGTTTTTATTTCCCATTGGACAGTATGTGAACATTGAGACACTGATTCCTCCATGCTTTCAGATTGCATGTAAATAGGCTTCAAGAAACTCAGGCAATTTCGTGTCTCAGCATCAACAGGGAAGTCACTGTTTACAGTGAAGATTGTAGCTAGTTTTATAGTTATTCTACATAAATTTAGTTCCTTCTCAGATGTTGGGAATGAACAGGTGTTTAATTAATCCACACTGATGAGGGAGATAGTTTGCATGTGTTCCTATGAAAAGTTTTCTACAGCTTCATTTCCCAAATATGATTTCCATAGTGGGGATTTTCCTATCTACTCAGGTCTTATCCTACAGAATGCTCATAATAATGAATATTTTATGTTACTATATTAAATTTTGTTTTTGCCTAGTATTTTCTTCACTCACTATGATGTAAGAGCCATGAGTTTAGGAATTTTATTTTGGTCTATGCCTTTCAATTGCTCTGCAAAGTACGTAAAACATCAGTGCTTGTGAAACATTTATTGGAAATAAATGAATCAATTAATTAAATCATTCTTAAAGGTTGTTCATTTAGTGACAAAGATCAGAATAAAAGTTTAGTTAAAATCAGTTTAAATCACTTCTGTCTGAACTGGGAGAGGAATTTTGGTAGAAAAATCTTTAATTCAAATTTCAGAGAATTTGACTATAACTATTAATAAATAATCCTATATATATTTTCATTTTTCTCTTGTTGCCCTTGTCTTCATTTATCTAGTTTGATATAGCTCAATGGGAACTTACAGGATTAAAATATTTTTATCTCCAGGCCACATCCATGTTCCTCCACCACTACGAAGTATGCTCACCCACTGGCCCTGTTCCAGAGACTCATAATTAAATCTCAAAAGAGTTCACTAGCCACAAAAGTTTCCACTTCCCTTTCCAGGTTCATGTTCCGCCAGAGACCTAGAAGCCACACACAAACCCCAACAGCTGCTTCATGCCTCCAGTTTGACTCCCCAGTAAAATACTTACATCTCAATAGGAGCACACCAGACTGGATGGCAATATAAAGTAGAAACCACTAATCTTGACTAGCAAAATCATTAATAGAGAAGGCTTAATCTACAGCAACAGCTTTGTAAGTCCTCAGAAAATGAATTAATTTTCCCATGGTGAGATATAACAAATTTCACAATTTTGTTTTACTGAAGTATATTTTGACCATTGTATTAGGCATTTGGTGGTAATAACTAATATTAAATAAATTATTATGGGCTTGTTATGGGCAAAGGTTTGAGGGGTGGTTGGGATAACAGAGACTGGTGTGGGGAAGGTCATGCCTGTAGCAAATCATCATTAACAACTTTGTAAACCACAGTGTCTAAATAAAGTAGGAAAACTGAAAAGAATAAAATGCTGTTAAGTCAAAGTTGCAGGTTTTCTGTTAAAATTTCCATGTAGAAGCTCATATACATTATATGCAGTAATTCTATGCTGAATAAATATAAATTAATGATGTAAAATATGTTTTTACCTCTAACGATATGACAATCACTAACTACTTGTTGCTATGGAATACTAGAAATATGGCTAGCTTACCAATATAAAAGGTTTTAATGGTTTATAAGTTTAGTTTAAATAGCCACAGTTGGGGGCCGGAGCGATAGCCCAGCGTGTAGGGCATTTGCCTTGCACGCGGCAGGCCCCTGCCGCCCGGGTTCGATCCCGGCATCCCATATGGTCCCCCAAGCACCACCAGGAGTAATTCCTGAGTGCAGAGACAGGAGAAACCCCTGAGCATTGCGGGTATGACCCAAAATGCAAAAATAAAATAAAATAAAATAAAATAAATAGCCACATTTGTCTGAGAGATTATAAATAGCCACATTATATCAGACTGAGCATCTATAGGATTTGCTTATAAGTTGGGAAAATATTATTTTAAATAATTGTAAACTTGACAAGGGATTAGTTTGGATGTTTAACTTTTAAACTAATTAGTTTGTTGTAGTTTTGGTTGTAATTTTAAAAATTCAATATTTTTATAAGGTATAAATGTTAAAACTAAACTATTCATTTTTGAAATAACCTGACTCATTTTTGTTTCATGTATTCTGAATCTTGAAAACTATATGAATATTAAGAGAAAATGTAATTTTGGAAGTCGAAATTGTAAGACTTTTGTGGGGGGCAAGTTTATTGAATTGCTCAAATAGTCTAAGATTTTTTTCTTCCAAATTCTGTACAAAACTGACCAAAAAAAATCCTGCAAATGGGGTTTAAATTTCTGAAACATAAAAAAAAATATAAATCCCTTACCTTTAAAAAAATAGTATTCTTTAAGTTTGAAGGTATTTTTTTTTCAATTCTGCTCCAATTGCTTAGTTATTTGTTTTTCTGGGAATAATCTCATTTGTGACAGCAATTACGGGCATAGGATTCTTGGGAGAGGGTACTGCAATGAGACAGCCATATGCATGGACTGTTGGATAGTCAGAAGAATTTTCTTTTTATCACTTGATCACTTGATCACTTGATCTCCCATTGTTCATCGATTTGCTCGAGTGGGCACCAGTAACATTTTCATTTGACCCTATCATGTGCCAGTGTAGCCCAATGGCATCTGGTTGCTTCAGGAATACTGAAGAGCCTCAAGCCATTCATTCAGGGTCTTGACGAAGAAGTCTGACCATCCTGTAGGTGGCGGCCACGTGTTCTTTTGACACCCCGTGGAATCCAATCAGTAACGGCTCTAGTCCAGCGGTCGTCTCCAAATCACATTTCTTTTTATACTTCACATAATATTAGCTGAATAATTACTTGGACTATTATTTGCTTACTTAATGTTGGTTTGGGGACCACATGTGGAGGTTCTTGGGACTAGCTCCCAGCTCTATTGCTCTTGGTGGCCATCAGAAAACCACATGTGCTACCAGGAAGCAAACCATCCTCAAGAACATGCAGGGTCTTACCGCTATGCTCCAGTCCTTACAATGTTATTTTATTTTCTCCTAGAATTCAGACTTTCTAGAAGCAATCAAGCTGTTCCTTTTTTTTTTCAAAAAGTCAAAAATCAACATGGAAAGAAGACTATTCCCTAGTATATATCTATAGCAAAAAGAATAAGACAGAAAATGCTGGCTGGCTCAAGTACTTTAAGTTTGTTCTTTTTATGTTTTGCACATAGACTTTTTGAAAGAAGTAAAAAGGCATTAAATCAAAGAAATAGATCTTGTCATAATAAAAATATAAGTTGTTATTATGCCAAAATAACAAGAGCGGTAATATAGCGGCACTGAAGGAAACATGTTAGAATAGAAACTTAGAAATAGCATTAGGCTTGACTCAATTAAGATGGCATATATTTAATGACCTCCGGAGAAAGTTAATTTTTTAAACCACTCTCTCTCTACCTGGAAACATCTCTTTATGGCTAACTTAAATATCTCATAGTTCAATTAAAATTAATTTCCTTTTTGTGATGCCCAATGGAGTAAAAATGTATGGATTACTTTCCTTTGAGGGGTAAGCCATAATTTGTTTAAAAAATCAATACATATGCAGCTTATCAGATACCTCCTGGCTAATGACTGAATTTAATGTTTCCTTGGAGGTCTCCATTACTGTTGTCATTCTAGCCTGAACTCTGTAAATTCTCTGCTTTTGTTTTAAGTCTACGAGACTCACAGTCCTGCTCATAGGCTGGAACTCCATCTGCTGAATGAATGTTGCACAGCTCTCCTTGACTAGGCCTGGTTTGCAATGCTGTTCTGCATAACCTGCATTGTGCCCATTGTTCTGCACACTCTTAATAGACTACGCTGTAGTGTTGT
This sequence comes from Cryptotis parvus, assembly GCA_021461705.1. Lineage (NCBI taxonomy): Eukaryota > Metazoa > Chordata > Mammalia > Eulipotyphla > Soricidae > Cryptotis > Cryptotis parvus. Next base: position 14,826 of record JAJIBD010003451.1, on the reverse strand, counting down.
CAAAGATGGAAAAGGTGCCAAGCATTTGACTCCACTTTAGTGATATGAGTAGATCTGTAGTTAAAGTAGTGTTTTGAGTACTCACCTTTCCCACTTGATATTTCTTTTTTTTTCTCTTAAAAAGGTAAATTGCTGAGATCTGACACTATATAACTTTGTTGCTGTGTTTTGTACTTTCCTTTTTGTGTTCTTTTTAAAAGCTTTACAATTAGAAGAATACCTGATTTGCTGCATTTCCCCTTTTTATTGCTGTTTTCTCTGTCAAGCCATGATGAAAATGACTTGGCATGGTAAATACATTTGTACGTTTTATGCCTTCTATGCTACTTCTGTTTATGGGACTCCATTTATATTTTCAAATTATTCTCCCCCATCAATTGCTTCATTTATTCACTATCATTTTACAAATATTTTCTGTATGTTCATAACAGTTGGACAATTAGTAATATTATGAATATCCCAAAGCTTTGATATATAAAATGAATATTAGCTGAACATGAGTAATTATTTCTTTTAAGCTAGAAATGATTATTAATTTAGAGAACTGACTCCAAGGATCATAAGGAAGACTTGTAAGTAAAAGCTATGTATATAGGATTGCATCTTTGGGGCCTGAGAAATGACAAAAGAGTTACTCTCCTCCAAGTGTAGTCTGAAGACTTCTTAGCTTAAAGGGTGAGGGACCTGATGACCAGCAAGCTCCACCACCACAGCAGGACTAAGTACTACACCCGCATGCTCTGTCACTGAGCCACCTGTCCTGATTGTGTGTCGCCAACAATGGAGCGGAGGGCCCCTGAGCACTGCTTGGGAGCCGTCCTCAAAGTTACTTTGTATTTCTGTTTCTGTTGTTGTACTTTTTATAATCTGATGAAAAAGAGTTATAAATTCTTACTGCATGTATTATTTTCTATGAAACACTAAAGTCTCGCTAAAGGTTTATTTTTATTTGTAATTAAGCATTGATTGTGACAAGTTCAACAGTTACAGCTGATAGGCTCAAGGTTATACTAAGGAAAGCTGCTTTCAAAATTTTAGTTGAATTGCGCAATATATTTTGTGTTGTCAAGTCATGGCTTAAAAACAGTTCAAACTCTTGAATCTCACATTTCTGGTATAATTTTCACTCCAAGCTCTGGATTATTGATAATTCTTACCTAATTTATTACCATTGTTAATGTTTATTATTTTGTAAGGAAACCCATATACTTGAAGTTAAATATGCCTTCTAGATTTCTTAGAAATAACCTATTTTAATGAAAAAATGTTTTATACTGGGGCCAGAGCAATAGTCCAGAAGGTAGGGTGTTTGTCTTTCACATGGCTGATCCAGGTTTGATCCCTAGCACCCTATATTAATTCTGGCACCTATATTAATCCTGGCATCGCACCCTAATTAATCCTGGCCCAGCCAGGATTAAATCCTATGTGCAGAGCCAGAAGTAACCTCTGAGCATTGGTAGATGTGATCCAAAAAAAAAAAGCTTTATATTTTTTGAGAAAGGTATTTTCCTCTGTAAAAATTTTTCGTGATTGAAAAATACATAAGTTTAAACCACAAATGTATACTTTATCTTTAAAAACTAAAACGAATAAATTTTCTCCTTTAATAGTTAAATTTAGCGTGAGTGGTACTCAGGGAAGAGTCACCAGGAGTGTCAGCCACGCCCGTCCCACTCAGGACCCTGAGCAGCGAGCCTAGACTTACACCCCAGCACTGCAGCTAAGGGCTCCGGTCTCACTTTCCTTCTGGTCGAGCCCAAACTTAACCCCTTCCTGAGTGTGAACAGGAAATGCCTCTAATGTGCACCATAGGAATGCTCACTGGGAGGGGGTGGGGCCCAGGTAGGAGAGACCAGATGTGGTATTCAAGGGACACCCGCTCCTGGAGCCACAGAGAAATTGAGAGACAGACATGGGGCAGAGCTGCTACTGGCTCTCACTGTGCCCAGCAGCTCATGAGGTGCCCGGGAGAGATGGCAGGTTCTAGCCCTGGCCCGCCACCCCAGCAGAGCCTCACAACAAGCCAGGCGACCCCCCCACTCATGATGACCTCCATTTTCCACATCCGGACTTCCCCCCTCGTCAGAACTCTACCCAGCAGACCAGCCTATCATAGCCCGGCTTGTGTGGCCACTTGCGGCCTCACGGTTCATCAATAAATGCTGGATTTAGAGGTGACTACAAGAGTATGCTACCCGTACGGCAGAGCCTGGCAAGCTACCCGTGTTGTATTTGATATGCCAGATACCAGTAACAATTATATACCTCATTCCCATGACCTGATGGAATGGTTTGAGGCTCTTTATGTTCCTGGAGCAAGCAGGCGCCGTTGGACTCTTCTTGCATGAGACAGGTCATATGGAGATGTTACTGGTGCCCCCTCGAGCAAATCGACGATGAGCGGGAAGACAGTGATACAGTGACAGTGAATAGTTAAATTGCTTAGTATCACTTTCAATATCCACTTCTTTCTGAAATGGCAATCATTTAGTCAGTGAACATACTGTAGTTAATATCATATATTATCATGATAAGAATTTATCCTTTCAATTCAAACTATGGAGATCAGACACTTAAAACTTAATAAACTGCACTGATATCACACGGATAAATCTTCCACTGTTAATTTTTCTGCTGGACCATGAATTATTCAGATAGCTACTAAAATCAATGCTTTTTTAAAAGTTCTCATTGCATTTCTAAAAGTGGCAAGAATCTTTACTTATCAAAATTTACGTTTTGCATAAAATTATGTTATTTACAAAAAATGCGGAATAAAAATTAGATTTATTTTTTACTTTTATATATGTTTATTGAATAATTTTCAAACCGATACCACTTAGTCAAATTTAGGGAGAAAATAAAACTTTGGGATTAAAATGTGCACTGCAATACTTAATAGCTCATGATCATGGACAGATAATTGTAAAATGTCTTGCTAGTATAACTGAAAATTGATTACTTGATCACTTGACACCCGTTATTCCTCGATTTGCTCAAGTGGGCACCAGTAACATTTCCATTTGACCCTATCACGTGCCAGTGTGGCCCAATGGCATATGGTTGCTTCAGGAATACAAAGAGCCTCAAACAGTTCGTTCAGGGTCTTGACGAAGAAGGCTGACCATCTTGTAGGTGGGTTGCCACATGATCTTTTGACATCCAGTGGGGTCCAGTTGGTAACTGCTCTAGTCCAGCGGACTTCTCCAAATTGCATTACATGTCCAGCCTATCTTATTTTCGATGCCTTGGCAAATGAGACAGAGTCCCTGACTCTGGAACAGAGATGGAGGTCGGAGCTCCAGATTCCTTCTTTCACTTGAGTGAGGCTTGATGTTCCAAGCATAGCTCTTTTGATTCCTCTTTGGGAGACCCAAAAGCATTTCATCCTGCTTTCATAGGGCCCAGGTCTCTGAGGTGTAGGCTCTGAGTCATAGTCTCTGAGGTGTAGCCAGGTCTTTTGGCTAGTTCGAAAGTAGTGAGTGGTAGCAAGGTCAACCTAAAGTCAACCTGCAGCAAACAATAACTGAAAATCAAATGAAATAAATGTAAGCATAACTATGGAGATGTTATTCACTCCATAAGACTTGATTTTTATATTTTCAGAATATACCAAGTATTGAGATGAAAAATGAATGAGATAGTTCTAGTTTTTACCTAGTATTTCTTGTCTAAGTTGACAAAGGTACATATAAAAAACATTGTTCTTGCCATAGTGGCAGATATTAAGGAGAGGTACAGAAGTTAAGAATAGTATCTGTTTTTATTTAGCTTATCTTCAAGAATAAAGACATATTCAACAAAGTAAATTTAATTGAGAGCTAAAGAAAGGGAGAAGGAATTAGTATTGTAGGGAATAAGAAAAGATCCTTCTATTAAGGAAAACAAACAAACAAAAGGCCATAGTGTAAAGTGAGTGCTTGCCAGCATGCTGTCAACTTGGTTTGATCCTGGGCATCCCATATAGTGTTCTTTGAGGAGTAATTCCTGAGTGCAGAGACAGGAATTAACCCTGAGCATCTCCAAACCAAAAATACATACATGCATACATATATACATACATACATACATACACATATACATAAATGGAGGGTAGCAATTCCAAGGCTGCATGACAGAGTTCAAGAATGATACAATGATCAATAAAATAACAAGGCTTTTAAACTTATCTTTTCCATAGGAAAACTATTTGTAAACTCTGCAACATTGTTTATTTTTTCCCCTTGAGTATTAATATGAAGCTATGTTTGTGACAATGATAATAATTGTGAATTTAAATTCTTACTACTCCAGTAAGCCCACCACTTAGTACACCAATTTAGTGCACTGCATTTCCACTAAAAAACTACAAAATGGTTGTGCACATTCATACTGATAGGAATTCATTGACATAGAGACAGATATAATCAGGAATCTCAGAAATCTTATGGGTCTAGTCAAAATTTTAGTTTGTTACTGCATATAGTTATCAGCTGAAAAAAGTGCATTAGACGTAGCTTTCTGCTTTTTATTAAATCAATTGGAATATCTCCATTTAAAGTGATTTCTTATAATATAATAACTTTGTATTAAACCTACATATATATTTTATTCACTGTTAAGGAATCCTCTAAATTTTTTAAACTTAGACCTGTTACATTCTTTATAGGATAGATTACTATTTACCTTTTTAATTTGTTTCAGAAATAAAAAATTATCTTCTAGAGGTCCTATCACTTGAAAAAGTACTCATTATTTTCAGTATAAACATGAAAATATTCATGTGTATATTTTCCTGTTTATTTCAAATAAGAATTTTGACATCATAAGCAATTTAACAGCCACATTATTTTAGACCAAGGAACTAAATACAAATCTACCGTGAGTATACTAAGGGGTCAATTTTAAATTAATCCTTGTATACTACCACTACTACTACTATTAACTACTATTACTACTATTCCTACTACTCCTACTCCTACTACTGACCTTTCAGTTAGAGCATAAAACGTGGAATTTAAAGGGAAAATGAGCAAATGTGCCAAAGATATCACAAGTAAGTTTTTTTTTAGGTTTCATTCTTCTTTGATATGTTAGAAAAGCTAATTACATATTCCATATGTTTTGTGAGAACACAAAACATTAAAGTACTTTCTTGACGTTTAGGTTTTAAAGTTTTATTGCTAAATAGCAAATACATCAAGGGTAAAATTTACAAAATCAGCTATAATTTAAGAGAACAGGGGAAAATGTGACAAATAGATGTACCAAAATTGCTTCTTTTAAATTAGTAACATCAGTACCAGCTGAAGTAGGTGCTAATTGAAATGCATTTTTGTGTATTCAGTTCACTCCAAACACAAGATTTGGACAATTATCTCATTAAGTTAAGAATGGGTAAAATAAGAAAATGCATTATTCCAATTGACATTTAAGTTTTAATATTAGGCAGGAGAGATAGTGGAGGTCTCTAGGTACTTGCCTTGCACACAGCCAGCTGTGTTCATTCCCCAGCACTGCATATGGTCTCTGCAGCACTGTCAGAAGCGACCCCTTTGTTAAGAGCCAAAAGCAAACTCTGAACTCAGTCAGCTATGGCCTCAAGAAAAAACAAACAGCAAAAAGGTTGAATGATATTTCAATAAACATAGATTGATCAGCTGTAGATATAGAGATATAGCTAAATTTTCAAATTAAAACCTCAAGACTATAAAATTATATCAATTTTTGAAGACATCTTAGTGTTCATCATACTAGTTTCATATATCATTACATCCCATTTAAAAATTTTTTTTAACTTTTATTTCTCAAATATTTTATTTGACTTTTTTATTTGATTTTTAACTTTCATTTCTCAATTTTAAACTCAACTTTTGTAATTTAAAATATTTTCCTTCCTGAATAAATCTTTAGCTTCAATGTCATGGAGAGTTCTTCCTACATTTTCCTCTGTATACCTTACGGTTCAAGTCTGATATAAAAGTCTTTAGTCTATTTTTACTTAACATTTGTGCATGGTGTTAGAAAGAGCTCTGAGCTCATTTCTCTGCATACAGCTGACCAGTTTTCCCATCAGCGGTTGGAGGTAGAATCTCTCGGGCGGACTCAAACCCTGGCCACCACCCAATAAAGCCTTGGAAGAAGCCAGAGGAACCCCCACATCATGATGGCAGCCATTTTCAACATCTGGATTCCAAGCTCATCAGAGTTCCACCCAAGAGAGAAGCCAATCTCAAGCCTGGATCTTCAGAACTCCACCATAGAGAGAAACTTATTTCAAGCCCATTTCAAGGCAATCAAATAAAAAAATTGTTTTCCATGTACCAAATCCATTCCTCACCTTCACTTTACTGTTTTCCATTCTCTTTTTCACAGTTTTATGTTACATCATTCAGTCCTGTAAAACAGTATGTTTATTTCTATTATCTGAAATGCCAATATATTGATTAAATTAAAGAAAATACTGAATATGTTGTATTATCTTCCCTCAGTTGCAATTGCAGATGACAACTTTTCCCACTTTTACGATACCTTGACATCTATCTTACTCATTATATAATATATAATATATTGCACATCCTATATATTATATATGATATATAATAATATATATATTACAGCCCGGATCATCCACACCCACAATGCAGCAGTTTCTTCCTCAATCTGGCCCAGGTATGCTGGTCCAGAGACTCTTAGACATGGGGCAGAGCGGTTCCTTGCTCTCCCTGTGCCCAGCCCGTTCATGAGGTAGTCGGGAGGCATGGTGGGTTCTAGCCTTGGCCCACCACCCCCGGCAGAACCTCACAACAAGCCAGATGACCCCCCCACCCACTCCATGGGCGCCGCCATTTTCCACATCCGGACTTCCCTCTTCAGAACTCCACCCAGCCGACCAGCCCATCACAGCCCGGATCATCCACACCCACAATGCAGCAGTTTCTTCCTCAATCCGGCCCAGGTATGCTGGTCCAGAGACTCTTAGACATGGGGCAGAGCGGTTCCTTGCTCTCCCTGTGCCCAGCCGTTCATGAGGCAGTCGGGAGGCATGGTGGGTTCTAGCCTTAGCCCACCACCCCGGCAGAACCTCACAACAAGCCAGGCGACCCCCCCACCCACTCCATGGGCGCCGCCATTTTCCACATCCGGACTTCCCTCTCTTCAGAACTCCACCCAGCCGACCAGCCCATCACAGCCCGGCTTGCGCGGCTGCTTGCGGCGCCCAGTTCATCAATAAATGCTTTATTTGGAGGTGTTTAAATAATATGCCTCCCGCTTTAGCAAGCCTAGCAAGCTGCTCGTGTTGTATTTGACATGCCAAATGCCAGTAACAATTATATTAGGTCATTCCCATGACCTAATATAATGGTTTGAGGCTCTTTATGTTCCTGTAGCAAGCCGATGCCCCTGGCTCTACTGGCATGAGACAGGACATATGGAGATATTACTGGTGCCCGCTCTAGCAAATAGATGATTAACGGGAAGGTCGTGATCGTGATATATAATAATGTATATCATATAAATAATAAGTTCATATATACTTGTTCATTACATACCATGCCACAGTGCTCAGTACTTACTCCTGGTTCTGTGTTCAGGATCACTCCAGGTGGGCTCAGGGGAGCATATGGAGTACTGGGGATCAAATGCTGCTCAACTCCACCCAAGATAAGCACCTTATCCAATGTACTATTACTCTTCCAGCCACTGTTCTGATATTTTAATTATGCTGTAATTCCCTGAATACTTAAAAGTTATATGTTCATATTTATTATTGTTATTAATAGTACAACAATAATACAAAATTTTTCTTATACTACTCTTCTTCTCAAATATCCATGGAATGTGCTGATATTTTCAAGTTTCCACATCCTGATATGTGTTTTGTGTCACAATTTAATAGTGGTTCATGCACAGGTATTATTTGAGGAATGTTATAAAGCTGTTTCCTCTCCTGCTGATTATCATACTTTTGAATACTAAATATAATAGCATATAAGCAAAAATTGCTGTTAAGTTTTGTCAGTTTTCTTCAGTGTGTTTCAGCCTAAAATCATATGCTATGAGGCTAAATGTGACTCAAATACTTAATATATATTGCCACTGATGTTGACTAATATTATATTTGGTGGTTTGGGATGAGACGTTATAGTAGAGAACAAATGTTCACTCTCCAAGGAGTGGAAAATTGTGATTATCTAGGAGAGAAAATAAAAGAAGCGGATTTGCTATTTTTGTACTTTGGTGAACATTGAAGAAATGTTGGCTTATTTTCCAATATTGTATACACATGACAATAAAATAAATGTATTTCAGTTTCCTACCTTCACCCTGTGCTTCCACTGTTCCACTGTGAAACACTCTAATCTTTATAACTATGTATATTCTCTTGCGTCCCCTTACAGGGGAGGTAGCGAATTCCATGCTTATTCTTGTACTATACCTTTTTCCTCTTGGAAATAATGCTGTGATGTTGAAGTCAGTTTTCCTCCACTTACAGTTAATATTTTTTCATTTCTATTTTTTGTGGATTACACACAGCCATGCTCAGGGGTTACTCCAGACTCTTCTCCCAGGGATTACTCCTCCTGGCAGTGCTCAGGGCATCATTTGGGATGTTGGGGATAGAACCCAGGTTGGCGCATGCAAGGCAAGTGCCCTGCCTGCTGTACTATTGCTCCGGCCCCTATAGTTACTATTTCAGTAAACACTTCTTTATTAGTGGAACATAGTTGCTTAAGATGGAGTGCTTACTGTGATTTTGATTTTCATAATTTAAGATTGTCTAAAATAATATTGAAGTTATTCAAATTGATGTGTAGAGAAAAAGGTCTATCAAAATTAAGTTTATGTAAATGTTTCAGTTTTTCCTATACTTTAAATCTTATTGCTCATTTTTCATCTTAGAATTGTTTTGTACTTAATACCAGGGCAGGCTTGCTGGGTGAGTGGGAAACTGGTGATAATGGTAGAGGGTAGGTCACACTAGCTGTGTGATTGATGTTGGAACAATGAATACCTGAAAAAACTATGCTATGAACAGCTTTGTAAACCACAGTCTTTAAATTAAATATTTTAATTAAATATTTTAATTTTAATATTTTATTTGAAGTAAAATGCATATATCAAAAAATGCTTTGTAAGAACAAAACTTGATTAATTGCAATCATTTTATATAGGAATAATTTAGTTTTTGTGTGTCAAAACTTATGGCATTTTGCAGCTATGTTTCCGTGGCCAGTGTGCTCAGCTTGTGGAGAAGCGAGGCAAGCTGGTGGGCGGCCGGCCTCTGGCGGCCTTGGACACCCACCATCATCTCAGTTCCTGGTGCCTGGTCTGCACAGGGGGCTGCAACATGTCCTCGGAAGTCTCGGAGGCGGCGTCTGCCCAGGAGCAGAAGTTCTAGGCAGGTCCTAGCCATGGCTCGTTATCCCAGTGAACCTAGCAAGAAGCCAGATGAACCCCCCACACCATGAGGTCAGTTATTCTCAACATCCGGACTCCACAGTTCTTCAGAGTTCCACCCAAGGGAAATTCCGATCTGTCCCTGTTGAGGGTTCATCAGTAAGTGGATGAGATGAGAGCTTACTACTGAGAGTGTACGACCTACATGGTAGAGCCTGGCAAGCTACGGGATTTGGATATGCCAAAAATCAGTAACAATTATAGACCTCATTCTCATGACCTGAAGAAATGGTTTGAGGCTCTTGGTGTTTCTGGAGCGAGCAGCTCCCTGGGACAGGACAAATGGAGGTGTTACTGGTGTCCGTTCAAGCAAATTGATGAACGGCAAGACAAGTGATACAAATGATAATTTAGTTTTTATTGTACCCCTAAAATAAAAAAATATGTCAAATGCTTATAAGCTTAATATCAGTAAACTGAAAATACCATATAAGTGCATAGAATATTTCTATAAAAATATAGAATAAATTATTGACTGTCCTTTTCCTGCAAAGTGCACTTTATATCTAGATCAGTCAGAGGTCATTATGTTACACTTGACTTTTTTTCTCATGAGGTGGAATCCTAGTGGTACTGTGATGGTTTTCAGTCAACCTCGTCAACTGTTCAATATTAAACTTCAAGGATACTCAGCAACTTGGGTCCTGTGATTCTGTGGATCAAGGTAGAAATTAGAGGCCCCTAGAGTTACACTTATTGAACTGTATGGTATCAGGGAATGAGCAAAAATTTGCTGAATGTAAAGCATGTACCCTAATAGCTGTGATCTCTCTGCTCCAGATTGCAAAGGTTTGGTATTTACAGTAAAGCACAAATTTGTTTTTATGTTTTAATAATAAATAATGAAGGACACTGAACAGCACACATAATTTAAAACACAAATATGTATACTAACCAAAGACTAAACTGCAGAGATTTTCATATATTATTTTCTTTGCAAAGTAAATCACTTATTTTCCAGAATACATTTGCATTGCATGCACACACATGAACGCAATTTATTATAGTTCAAATATTATCTAAGAAAATAATTGTCATCTGAATAGTTGTTTCATAATACTTCCTATTTACTCATAACTCTGAAAAATGGACATTCTTTATTACTTGAAAACCTGAGTCTTTTTTAGTGTAAAATTATATATTTCTTATGCTGATTGTGTTCCTTATTATTTATTTCATTCTTCAAATACTAGCCTCAAAGTTTACTGTCCAGTCTCATCCAGTGATAGATATATACCAGCATTACTGTTGGACAACACGGAAGATTTGTTGAGCCTGAGAGGATCACACTTGTTCAAAGGATTTATTTATCTTGCCCCTTTCCTCCTTCTAGATGGACTAACTTACATGGCATTGTCATTATCTGTTTCCTCTAGAGAAAATGCTATGTAAATTTCAGCATAATTTTTTTCACTTTTCTATGCTATCCCTATCCAGACCTCTGAGAGAAATAAAAACAGTCATCTTTCAAAATTGTATGGCTACTATTTTTGTTTTGTATAAAAGCCCTGGCTGTTGTCTTAGTAAAATGATTCTAGTATAAACTACAAGGAATTAAAAATATAGTTTACATTAGGAATAAAATAGAGATCACCAGTGGTATTTCAGAAATTTAATTTGATTGCATGTTGGTCTACTTACAGACAGATGTCCTCCTCTGCTATTAAGCACATTGAGAAATTAAGATTTCATGTGTTTCTCTAATTGTTCCCTTGAAAGGAAAACTTGTTTCTTTTTCATAGCCACAGTTAAAGACAATTAGTATAGTCACATGTATCCATAAAGAGTGAGTGACAACAGAACTAATAGTTTAGTGATAAAAGTATAAGAGTGCAATTTTATTTTTCCCAAAGTGTTAGCTGCCCCTAATAAATGAAGATGTGAATCTATGTTTCCTTACTGGCCTTAGGAATGCAGATGCATACATATAGAGGAAACAGTTTCATGACTAATTACCTAGACACCAATCAATAAAACATTCCCTACTTGAAATCATCTTTTTAAGAGTCAGGAGATAAAATAAACAGAGCTTCTGGTGATGAATAGAACAAAGCCAGATCCTAGTTAAATGATTTTAATCCTAAGAAAAAGTATGAAACAGAAATTTCAAACACATCCAGATGAAAGTTTAATTGCAATTAATTTTATTCCATTGTCTATAAAAATATTACCTTGATATTTTAAGTCTACTGTTTTATGATAGAATACAACATTGTGCATATTTTCTTCATTTTTATTTACTTTCATTTTGTTAGAAGTAAGATAGAGCTATGCTTGCTTTTGTTTTGTGCTCAGGCATTGCTCAGGCCTTACTCTTGGCTCTGTCTTAAGGAATCACTTCTGATGATTTCAAGGAATTGAAAGAGGGCCCTGATTGAACCCAGGTTGGCTTTGTGCAAGGCAGGTTCCCTACTGCTGTAATACTGCTTCAAACTCAATGAAGGATAGCTTCATATTGAACAAAATTTACTTAGGAAGATGTGAGTGGATCAACAGAGAGGAATATGTAAAATAGAAAACACTGGCTTTTTGTGGAATGGACAAAATTAGAGATACATGATCACGGGAGAGCCTAGGTTTGAAAGAGTAAGACTAATTTTTAATTTTAAGTGCTTTAACTGGAAATGACTGGCTATAAGGTTCCAAATAATGTTTTTATCTTAATACAATTGAATAGGTTAAAGGGTTCAATTGGCCAAAATTCAAAAAATTTATTTAGAGTTAGAGAAATACACATATCAGTTATTTTTGTGTTTTCTGAAAATAGCCAATATAATTTTTTAAAGATCCCCATGATTTTATCACATAATGATATATATTCACTATAATATAGGTATTATATTCACTATTACCTATATAATATAGGTATTATATTCACTAATACCTATATAATATAGGTATTAAATAGTGAATATATTCACTATAATATAGGTATTCTACTATAATATAGGTATTCAGACTCGCAGACATGGGGCAAAGCTGCTACTGGCTCTCCCTGTGACCAGCCGCTCACGAGGCACCTGGGAGGAATGGTGGGTTCTAGTCCTGGCCCACCACCCCAGCAGAGCCTCACAACAAGCCAGATGACCCCCCACTCCATGAGGGCCTCCATTTTCCACATCCGACTTCTCTCTCATCAGACCTCCACCCAGCAGACCAGCCTATCAGCGTCCGACTCATCGAGTTCCACCCTGCAGCAGTCTTTCTTAAATCCGGCTCAGGTATGCCAGTCCAGAGACTCGCAGACATGGGGGCAGAGCTGCTACTGGCTCTCCCTGTGACCAGCTGCTCACGAGGCACCTGGGACGGATGGTGGGTTCTAGCCCTGGCCCACCACCCCAGCAGAGCCTGGCAACAAGCCAGACGACCCCCCACTCCATGAGGGCCTCCATTTTCCACATTCGGCCTTCTCTCGTCAGACCTCCACCCAGCAGACCAGCCTATCAGCAGCGCGCAGTTCATCAATAAATGCTGTACTTAGAGATGCCTACAAGAGTATGCTACCTGCAGCAGAGCCTGGCAAGCTACCCGTGTTGTATTTGATATATATGCCAAATACCAGTAACAATTATAAACCTCATTCCGGAATGGATTGAGGCTCTTTATGTTCCTGGAGCAAGCAGATGTCTTGGGCTCTACTAGCCTGAGACAGGACATATGGAGATGTTACTGGGGCCCGCTCGAGCAAATCGATGATGAACGGGAAGACAGTGATACAGTGATTCTCTCCTTTGCTGCAACTATTTCCTTTGTACCTACTACTGTGGTATTAATCCTCTTAGTCCTAACAATCTGCGGAAAGATGGAAAATAAAGTTATCTAGCATGTTCATGTATTTGAATCTGACAATGAATATATTATTTTTATTATGATAGTAAATTGAAATGTTGGAATATAAAATTTAACTTAAATGGATAAAAAGACTAAAACCAGGATTTTTGAATAAAGACTTGATAACTGAGAGAATACAGAGCTTATGTTGGAGGGAGGCCATCAAGATAACAATATAAAAATTAGCATGCAAATAAATATAAATTATTTTAAAGAATTAGGTATATCAGATATGAAATAAAGATGAATATATCAATTTATGTTTACGCATATGTGCCTATGTGCACATATATATTTTTAACTTAATATAAAGAAGTATATGTATCCTAGAGCTGAGGTGACCACAGACAGCTTAACATATGAATGGTATTAATCTTGTCTCTCCCTAAAGTTTATTTTTAACAGTTGCTTTATGCATTTTCCTGTTCATACTGCTCCTATTATTAGCAACTCTCATTAAGATATTTTTGTGTATGTATTTTATCATTTTAAAAGCATCACTAACAATGCCTATACCAAAACTTCCCCAGTTCTCATACTTATTCTTTCTCTCTCTCAAAATATTTTCTGAAATTGATTAATATTTGTAAATTAAGAACCTTTGAAAACTTCTGCAGTTTATCTCCATCTAGAGGGTAATAGCTCATGGAATGGGTGTGGGCAAAAGGGAACACTCATCCATTGTTGGTGGGAATGCCAGCTGGTACAGCCTTTCTGGAAAACAATATGGACATTCCTCCAAAGACTAGAAATTGAACTCCCATTTGACCCAGCCATACCACTCCTGGGAATCTACTCTGGGAAACCAAAAATACGCAGCAGAAACACCATCCCTACTTTTATGTTCATAGCAGCATTATTCACGCAACAGCCAGAATCTGGAAGCAACCAGAGTGCCCGAAAATCGATGACTGGATAAAGAAGCTTTGGTACATCTACACAATGGAATACTATGCAGCTGTTAGGAAAAATGAAGTTATAAAATTTGCCTATAAATGGATGGACATGGAGAAGATTATGTTGAGCGAAATTAGCCAGAAGGAGAGAGACAGATACAGAATGACTGCATTTATCTGCATAACATAAATATATAGGTACATATTATGATACCAATATCCAAGGTCAAGTGAAACATATATCAGGAGGTCTTGTCAAAGGTGGAAATTATCACAAACGTGTGGGAGTCAGAGGCTAGGTAAGACAGAAAATGGAACAGTGTGCTAACAATTGTCGAGGGTACTAATGCCAACCTAGAACTGAGCATTAAATAGAGGCAAAAAGATACACATGACAACCCTTTAATGTATGTTCTGTAATCCATAGTCTGGAGGAAAGAAAAAGAGAGAGAGAGAGAAAGGGAAAAGAAATAAAAAAACCTGCCATGGAGAAGGGCTGGGGGAGGGTGGAGGGAACCGGGGACGTTGGTGGTGGGAGATGGGCACTGGTGGCGGGATGGGTGCTGAAACACTGTATGACCAAAACCCAAATATGAACTTTATAATTGTATATCTTTGTAATTGTAAAAATAAAAAAATTAAAAAAAAATTATAA